>VMBQ01000847.1:11732-22346 GCA_007657795.1 Dreissena rostriformis | reverse complement strand
TATTATTATTATTATTATTATTATTATTATTATTATTATTATTATTATTATTATTATTATTATTATTATTATTATTATTATTATTATTATTATTATTATTATGTTTATTATGTGTATTATGTTTATTATTATTATGTTTATTATGTTTATTATTATTATGTTTATTATTATTTGCAAAAAAGTAATAAAACATATATAGCTTATCAGAAATAAATTGTTGCGTTTGACTTTGCAGCAAGTTTACATGAACAGCACCATATCCCTCAGACAGTTAAGCCAGCTAAAACATGCAAGTCATAATCGAACCAAGGTTAATTGTTATGCATGAAGTAGCATTTTAACAAAAATGAACAAAAATATAAGTTGGTAAGGTGCTTGTTTTACATTTCCATAACTGTATTCCATTCTTCGTTAGTCTAGCTGACATAATTCAAGAGTTTTGCTTTCTTGTATTCTTTGACACGCAATCTTGTTTCAGATTTTCAAGGTCTTCGCATGAACACGATTTGAATTTTGTACGTTCATTCGGGTTTCTAGTACAAAGAACAATTCCTGTGTTTGAAAGGTTCCAACCTGGCCACATGTGACTGTTACATCCCCGAATTCAGAAAAGTCTAAATCATCACCTTCACTAGAGTCCATCGTAACCAGATAAAATGCAAATAAATATGTACAGACTACTTCACAAAATAAACTATGGGCATAGTTATATAACGTAACCATTAAACCAGAAAAACAGCATTGTCATCATGCACCTCGAGCGAGCTGAGCTGGTTTATGTATTGCGAAAAGCAATCAAAGCATTTACACATATTTTATACAGAAAACCTAACAACTTTTATATTTTGTCTAAGTCGGATAGATCAGCAGCTCGTAGCAGCGATATATGGAATCCATAATCCATTTTCGTCGTGGTACACCGAAATGCAGGTATCTTCGAATTGCATTTGAATTATTTAGCGCGGATAGTAATTACCAAAACATAAATAATTAACATATCGACCAAAATGTCTGTATAGATATCGGGGCCTTGTTCGACAATAACGTTCATGGATCGAAGCTTTGCAATTAAAACTGGTAATTTAAAGAAAAAAAACTTGGAGTGCATTCTTAAACTCGTGTGGAATATGCCTATGGTACGGACACTATAAAACCTTTAATGGTGAAAATACACATTTCCTTCATAAAAAAGCATTTGCTTTATTTTCTTTGCTTTTAATGTTAACGTGTGTGTTTTGCTATACATTCTGGGCGAAGTGTGAGATTCGGCGTGACTTTCAACCAGTTTGCACCCCACACACACCCCGCGAATGATTTGCATTGACCGTTCAAAGGCATTGATTCCAGCTTTTATCCTTTATACGCTAAATTTAGTGTGTTGCGTATTGTCCTGCATTGTAAAAGCAATTGGTATTTTGCCTCAAATAAAAGTCTAGTGAATTTCTCTACGTGTTTCGGGAGCTTCATTATTATTGTATTTAGTTAAAATTTCAATATCCTTAAACTGAAATAATATCGAAACGTATTATTGATATTCTTTGGCTTTGATTTGAAATGAATGCTATCAAAACAAATCATCGGATGGATTTTATTCTTGTAATAATAGCTGGGAAACTAAATCAAACGACATTTATTAGTGTGGCCATGTTTTAGGGTCGGATGTTTTCTTTAAAGATTAAGTAAGGTGACCTGCAGCAGACATACGTATTTTATACGCATTGGGAACTTTAAATGATCGCACATTCGCAATTTATAACCATACAGATATAAGTCAAGAATTAATGGCTGCTAATAACACAGACTTTCTAGTATCAGTTTACATCATACGCAATGCATTCTAGAAGCTTCTCAAGGTTTAAATTTCATCATTTCTGCAGTTTATAGCAGCATGCCATACGCTATACTCGTTTGCCAGTAAAATCCACATATCATAATACCTTTTACAAAGAAAAGATCACTGTGAGCGTTTTTATTACGCGCAAATATAGTAACACTTACATACAATTGCTTTAAAAAAAACTCTTGCGGAAAAGAAATGAATAGTTTTATTTTATGGCAAATAAGCACGTTAAAAGCGACATTGGATTTGTTTCTTCTATTTTATGTGTTTATTATGTATACAAGATTTTGATATTCAGTTTCTGCCAACAAATTGCCGAAAAACTCAATAGCACGGTAGGAAATACGTTTATCGAAACAGTGACAACAACTCATTAATAAGGATTAATGTGCGAGGAAAACACATAACTGATTGAAGAGTTCGGGAAACGAAATCGGTATGTACCAATTATAGTTTGAAACAAAAATACAATCAGACAAAATGTAAACGCATTTTGGGGTTCCAGTATGGCCTTTGTTATATCAATTAATGCACTCCTTTGTCCATCAAATGTTTTGTTTGATCCATACCTTCATCGTCGAAGTAATCGTTTTTTTTATGCAAGCGACCGGATATCGGCGGTCATTTAGAAAACGTGGCGTTCTTGTTAAATATCGAACATAGGAAGAATGTCGCAAAACCGCTTTGTTGTTATAATTTAATGCTCTTTATGCAAGCTAATTATAATGGATCTCTCCGCAGTTCTTCATCTTTAATCTATGTATGCATCCATCGAGCACTCTGTTGTTTGTTATAAAAATGTTATAAAAATGTTGCTTTCGTATATGGCTTCGTTTAGATTAAAAAAAATTACTACTAGAACTGTATTCAATGTTTGGTTTCCTTTATAATAACTGCGAGGTCATAATGCTTTAACGCATACGTTACATTTGTTATTATGGTCATTGAATTTGTAACTGCGACATAGCTTGTATATACATTCTATTGAGTTCCAGATAGGTTTCAATGAATTTAGCGTGCTTCTTTATCAAATTTTACGAGCCATTTAACAGTTATTTCGACAATACTTTATTTTGGCGATGAAAATTGTATACATACGAGTACGAATGTATATATTTTTTTTTTGGCGTGTTCTGAGAAAACTGGGCAAAATGCTCGTGCGTTAATTATCATCCCACATTAGCCTGTGCAGTTCGCACAGGCTAATCAGGGATGACAATTTCCGCTTTTATGGAATTTTTCGTTTAAATGATGTCTCTTCTTAGCGAAAATCTAGTTTAGGCGGAGAGTGTCGTCCCGGAATAGCCTGTGCGGACTGCACAGGCTAATCTGGGATGACACTTTACGCACAAGCATTTTGCCCAGTTTTCTCAGAACACGCCATATTTATGCAAACGGACATTCACACGCACCTTTAAAGGTCAAGCATGTAACAAAACAAAAATATTCTTTTCTTTTCGTTGATAGGTGGGGGTGTACGATTAATAATAAGCTATCCAGTATCAAGTATTTGTTCATTTTGATTTCTTCTCTAACTTATGCTTGTTTTAATTGGTAAATGTATGGAATCTACTCCTTCGTAAACAAAAAGGAAGGTCGATTGTCATAAGGTCACACACACATATATATATATATATATAACGTGTGTGTTGTTTTTAAAGGCTGCAGAATCTGCAAAACCTGCAAGCCACTATTGGTAATTTTTATAATGTCAACGATATTAAATTGCTGGGGAATGAATGTTAATTATATATATATATATGAATTCCTTTGAATTCCTTTCCCGCTCATATGCGCATTTTGCCCGTTTGAAATCCCTTAGAAAATCCAATTAATTAAAAAACCTTTCTTAAAAGATTCAAGTTTTAAAGACTACATTCCCAACCCTACGATACTGAAGAGCTGCAAGGTACTCTCAGGATGTTCCGGTTTTATGCTGGTTGCATGTAGCCATTTTACCTCTGCTTCTTTGTGGGAAAGGGTTGAGTTAATAAAATGCACAAAATGTTCAATTTTTTCAATGTTTTTTTATTATAACTTAAAGGGAAAATGATCAAAGTGATCACAATAAGTGATCAGAGATACTCGTTACGAGTAAAATTCGGTCGAGGATGTAAGCGGCCGGAAACCATTGGCCATTTTAAAACCGTTTCGTTCATGTTCAATTTCGAACCAGGAAATAGTGGGCTAAAAGTGATGCTATGTTTATAATGTATGGCAGTTAATGACCGCTAATTATTGCGAATTTCCCATTTGCCTCGAGTCATCTTTGAAGTGAACACAATGTTGCGTTTTGTTCTTGGAAATAATACAGAGGTGACATTGTCGTTTTCTTGTTGTTTTCTCGCGTACATGTCAGCTAGGATTTATTGTGCTTCTTCCTTAGTATTCTCTGTCGCAATGTATCAATCTTGAATTACTTTTTTTACATTTTTTATTTTGTTTTAAGTAATTTGCCATTGAAACTTAAAGTGAAGTTGAAAGTAATTAACATTCATTCCCCAGCAATTTAATATCGTTGACATTATATAAATAACCAATAGTGGCTTGCAGGTTTTGACAGATTCTGCAGCCTTTAAAAACAACACACACGTTTATTTGTAATTTTCGTACGAAGTATCCACTTCTAAGAGCGTTTGAATTAATGGAAGTCTTGCTATATACAGTTCAACTTGTTTTAATATTGTAATTAGATAATTTATACTTGAATCTTTTTGCTGTTAAAAACGAGTGTGGTTATATAGCTATTAAAGAAATGACTGCAAAATCAACAACAACAACAACAACAACGAGGGAAAAAAAGACAACAACAATACACAAATACGTGGAAACTTATGTAGGAAACATTTATAATTTTAAATAATATAGTTGTTAGTGTGTGTGTGTGTGTATGTATGTTCAGAATTCCATAAGATTGTGTTGAGGATTCCATGTGTGTATCGCCTGCCTCAAGACCGTTAATCATGCTCGCAATACTATAAAATGTACATAAAAGGTACTATGGGCATTAATATGATCAAAATCCCTGTAATGAGCAACGGCCTGGAATCGCAGAGCCGTGTCATGGAGACGGCGGTCATGTTGATATCAAGGTTGTGAGATAAGAATGCAGGCTTCGTGAAAATTCACGTGGGAGAAGCAACAACTTGATTAAATATTTGCTTTACTGTTCGTTTACTGACAAAGTATGTTCCAGACGAAAGACGGGATTTTTTTATTCAAAGCAATTGAAAAGACTTAACTTAAGTTATTTTTCTAAAATATATTTTTGTATAAAATATTTAAAATAAAACTCATGAATTAAGACGCGATTGCTATATGACCTTCATATCAAAATATGTAGTTTATAAGAGACAGAAAACGATTTAAAAACAAATGTAATTAAAACGGTGCGTTATTTAAAAGCTTTATCCAAGTGATGTCGTGAATCATGATTAATTAAAATCGTATTGAGCAAAATTAAAAATACACCTTCTAAACAATCAAACAGAAACCATTTTGTTTTCTGTTATATTTAAAACAAACCAACAAAATGAACCTTTCGCAGGTTTCATTTAGCCTTTCACATCACTGTGTTCGATGTAGCAAAGGACTTTTAGTAGTGCTGACCGGGCACGCAATGCCTCATAGCGCCTGGAATATTACTTGGCCTCAGCACGCAAGCCCTAATATGCTTATAATAATTTGCAATAAAGTATCATGGCAGTGGATTTCTCCAGAGCTTTCTTAGAACGGTCTTAAACTCACACGAAATTACAGCAAAAAGGAATCATTTGGATTTTACGGTGCCCGTAATTTGCCACACAATGCCGCTATTCACGATGACGTCTTAGCGGTAAATAGGACCGCGGTCTCCGAGTTTCTATACGCGCCCAGTGGGGTGCCTTTTATTTTGGAATGGTTTCATTGAGCGACGGTGTTTGAACAAATTATTTCATCAACAATCTGGTTAACTAAAGGGAAAAATATGGAAATAAAATCAGCATTAAATTGACAAAATTGAGCGTAAAGGGATCCCTGTGAAGTTTTGACAACGGTCACAATATTTGCACAGCGATCGTAGAGTAATGACGAAGACAGAACACGTCATGGACGATATATGGCTAGGTAGCAGCCTTAGAACTGTTGACAGTTCAAATCCACGTCATGTGGAGGGGTTAAAAGAGTATCAAAATCCCTGATGTTATTATATACATAAATCCTTTAACACATTATAATAGAGAGCTACTCAATTACTTGTCTGATATCTAATTATATGATAACCACAATATAAGATACATGTCAAACATGGAAGGAAACCGATCATAAACACCTGCATTACCTGATGTAATTTATGTACGTTGCTTGTATATTATATAAGTGTTTAAGTAGTGGCGATATTTTTAATAATAAAATGTGTCTACCATCACTGCTTATACACGTTTAAAAACTGTCTGCACATTTTTTAAAGAATGTTTGATAATTTCCGCAAATAATAAAGGATATATGCATATCGACGGTATTAAAACATTATTATTCTTACTGATAAAACGACGGAATGCACTGAAATTGCATCAAGTCATAATTGTTAGACTGTAAGCTCTCACCATACTGTGTTTTTGTTTCCTTTAAATATGTATGCACATTGTACTTATTTAATTGCTCTGGGCTCGTTAGTGTTTTTTTTAGGAAACCAACATTTTAAAGATGGGTGACCGTCTGGCCAACCAATCTTTAAAAGTAAGTTTCCATTCCTAGTAAAGACAATTTACTTTAACAAACAATGTAAAACTGAACCGTTAGCCACTGGTACCGTCATGACAAGCCAGCGAACAGTTCGTGACAAACATGCGAACGCGTCGTTGATTCAGTCACCTATTAATGAATAGTTCCAAAATGAGGGCTTCATTGTAGAATCAATTTATTTCTTCTATCATTGTTAAACTAATTTCATTCGGATGAATCCGAGGTAATCCGATACTGTTTTCTATTTCACCGGGATCAACTCCGGTTTGCAAAAAAAAAATGGAAAAAGAGGGCGCAATCTTTGTCACGTGACTTTTTTTTCCAGGAAAATAGAAGCTATTTTGAGCTATTATGAATTCAAGACATTAATGGTGACAGTGATAATAAATCAAACAATCATTGTCTGGAAGAAATTTAAGGAAATGCTTGTAATGTTTCGTTAGCGTTTATTATGATAGTACATGCATACAATAATAAAGAAGCAATGTCGAAAATACGCATTTTTTTTAATTACGTTTTGTTTGAAAGAAAATACCATTACTTATATATTTTAAATACCGGTTTGTCAACGAAGCCGTTTAAACGTTTGTTCAGTGGGCATGTGTTCGAGAACAGTGAGGGCAGTCCAATTTTTCTACAGCGTAGGTAGATTGTTTACTGTCTTTACCTATTTAAAGCATTTTCAAATCCATTTCTCGACGACATAATTGATGATGAAGGTGTTAATTAAAATATCTATTGTATTGTATTATATCATTTGTGTTTTATAATGACAACATGCATATGAATTTATTCATGCAGATTGGTAGATATATATAATTAAACACTTTTCAAGGAAGCAACTTTTTGGACAAACAACAAAGAGTTCGATGGATGCATACAAGATGTGAAGACTGCGGGTGACCCACCATACTTAGCTTGCCTAAAAACATAATATATTTTAACAACAGAGCGGCGCTGCGAGTAACATTCTTCCTGTTTTCAAAACTTTACAAGAACGCTACTTTTTCAAAATGGCCGCCGATATTCGATCGCTTACATCAACAATCGATTTTACTCCGATAATGAAGGTATAAATCAAACAAATCATTTGATGGAACGTAAGTATGACTTTCATCAAGGTGACAAAGGTCGCAGGATAAGTTAGAGAAGAATACCCCAATGGGCGATTTAAGATTTTATGATTTAAGATTGTATGCCTAATAAAAACACTGTGTGTTTAAATACATATAATACACTTAGGTCATTTCAATTACCAAATTCTAGCTACCGATAGACGTTTATTTAATTCCTAACGTGAAAGTGAGTCCTAGAGCAGATACGACATATTTTCACCATCTAACTCAAAATTATGAATCACCAGCTCAAGGATTACATAAAAGCAACACGTGTGTATTCGACATGTCGTTTCGGAAAAACGTGATTAATTGCGTTCTCGTTATTTTCACAAAAGCTAGAATTTGAAATAGCATTTTTTTTTTCCAGTTTTACCATATTTGCAACTGAAACACAATGCCATCAGAGGTTTGTTTTCAGAGAGAATTATGACACCGCAATATCACTGAAACGCGTTTAAGATATATGAAAAACACCTATTAACTGCAAAACATCACATTCTCGACTTGAAAAATAAATGGCTAGAATCGTCTGGCCGACATATTATGTAAAATGATACTTGAACATCTATGCAATTACGAGAAGAAAATTATTCTAACAATATTAACAATATTTCAGGTTATACGTGCGACTGTACAATCATTAATAAAATTGCTCGAGGCTTTTTAACCACGTTTGTTTGAGTGCCCAACCTTCATTTTAAATATTCTTCGACCTATAAACCTTGTACTCTGGTCATTATGTCGTCATTTGACGTCTTCTTTAAAGTTAACAAACTTGGCAGGTTGTTCCTTGGACGGTACTGAAGCAATTTTTCTTAAATTCAGTTGAATATACGTAGAAAACCAGCAGCCACACGCTTACAAAGAGGAAAACGTTTAAAATCTCTGTGTCAGAAACCATCAAGTAGGTTTTCGAAATGTTCTATGGGGGACTCTATTACAGATTAAAAAAGTATATTGCTAAAATGAAAACTGAAATAATCGTCTTGTCCGAAACTACCGACGAGTTTTCCAAATAATTTCACTCAAATAATTCTTGGATGAACCTTTATTTATACGAGCTGGGTTATTCAAATAATCATAATTTCCCAAGCTAACGCCATGTCTATAACAAAATAATAACAAATGTTCATAGGATTTTCCTTTACCATATTCTTCAAATTATTTCATTCGTTAAAAACATGGCTGCCAAGGTTTTGAAAAACAAAGACTTTGTATTCTAATCTTCTGTCAGCAAAAACTTAGTGGATTCTGATATAATATTTCCAAGAAATATTCCTTTGGTGATTTTGTATTTTATTTCTTGGAATTATGTTTTATTTTGTCAACATAATTGTTTTTACAGGTTCGTCATTTTGATAAGTTTTCAGTGTCGTGAACCCCCAATAAATGTCTTTAAAATGACATTGAAATAAGTAGTAAATTTTTTATTATTGAGGCTAGAAACAGTATTTGATTGTGTGCACAATTAAAAAAAAAATATATTAACACTGCTTTACGAGAAAAACGTTTTTTTAGCTAACAGCTGTCGCCATCCGACCAATCAGATGAAAGAAAAAGAACGGTATATATCACACATCAGTATTTTTGTCTGCCATCTACAAAATACTCTTCTCAAATTGGCTGTTTGACGTCACATGCTGACCCCATATATTATATATGGTGTCAGTGGACTTTATGGGGCAGTAGAAACATTCAAAATGGCCGCCCGGAATCGTCGATTCAATAGAGCATTTGGATTTTCTACTGCTTACTGCTTAATTTGATGAGATGGAAAGAAATTGGCGTGATATAATCGTTACAGCGTTATATCGGTCTCGCCCCGATATGGTTTTCCATAGAACCGTATATCCCGTATCGGGTCAGTAACTAACTCTGTAACTATTAATATACATACCGATTTTTTCGTGCACAGGAGATAAATAAATAGGTCAAACAAATTCAAAAATACAGATTGAATGACAACCATTATTAAAAGACAGCATTCACAGACAGACAGACAGACAGACAGACAGACAGACAGACAGACAGACAGACAGACAGACAGACAGACAGACAGAATGTTTTATTGACGTAAACTATACAGTTTTTTGTCATTTACAAATAGTTATACATAGCATAATGTCAACGTGAGTACAAATACTAATAGTTAAATATCATATTGATCGCGTAAGGTTTATATATATTAACACAAGAATTTAATAAAAATAGTTGTATACAATAAAGATTTGTTTCACAAATAATAATAAGAAAAAACAAATAGGGTTCGTGTTTTGCTAGATTAACATACACGGATGATGAATACAATAATTTAGTTATTAACTTGTATAGAAATATTGGAGGAAGAAAACCATAGCACAATTATTAAAACGTTATACAATACGAGTTGATATGAAAAAACTATTAGATGAAAAAACTTAGTTAGTTAATATTTAACAACTTTGTTCAAGATAAGTAAAATTAGAACATGCGTTAAGGTCATACATCAATTATTTGAATAATATTAAACTGTACAGCATGAATAATTAAAAGCAAAAATTAATTGTACAACAATTGATTTCTGTTTAACAATTTACACAATATGTAACAATAATATTTAAGTTGTGTATATGATAGACCCCGATAAGCAGTGGATATGGACAATTTACAAGAGTGTTATTATTTTTATTATTATTTTTATTATTATTATTATTATTATTATAATTATTATTATTATTATTATTATTATTATTATTATTATTATTATTATTATTATTATTATTATTATTATTATTATTATTATTATTATTATTATTAGTATTATTATTATTATTATTATTATTATTATTATTATTATTATTATTATTATTATTATTAGTAGTAGTAGTAGTAGTAGTAGTAGTAGTAGTATTATTAGTAGTAGTAGTAGTAGTAGTAGTAGTAGTAGTAGTA
>VMBQ01000847.1:0-10351 GCA_007657795.1 Dreissena rostriformis | reverse complement strand
TATTCTTATTATTTGCAAAAAAAAGGTAATAAAACATAGGTAGCTATCCAGAAATTAAGTGTTGCGTTTGACTCTGCTGCCAAGTTTACAGGAACAGCACCACATCCCTCATTCACTATAGCCAGCTAAAACATGCGAGTCATATTCGAACACAGGTTAATTGTTATGCAGCATTTTAACAAAACAGAACAAGAGATAAGATGGTAAGGTGAGTTTTGTTAAATAATTGTTTTCCCTGTCTTAACACCAACGGACCGACCCATTCTTCGTACACTGACATGGCCCAAGAGTTTTGCTTCCTTGTATTCTTTGACACTCGATCTTGTTTCAGAGTTTTAAGGTCATCGGAGCACGTTTTGAAAGTTTTAAAACCTAGTTGTGGACACAACGAATATTTCACGTGATAAAATGGTTGCAATCTGCGTATATGTGACTGCAATATCCCCGAATTCAAAACAATCCAAAGCATCACCTTCACTCGAGTCGCCGTCCATCGTAACCGGATAAAATGCAAATATATATTAAAAGACTGTCCCACACTAAACTAGTCATACAGGCATAGTCATACAACGATTCTGGAAAAAAGCATTTCCCTTGTGCACCGCGAGCGAGCTGTTTTATGTATTGCCAATAATAGTCAGTGCATTTGCATATATTTTATATAGAAAACCTTCGAATTTCATTTGAATTATTTAGCGCGGATTGTAATTACCAAAACATGAATAATTAATATATCAACCTATATGTCTGTATAGATATCGGGGCCTTGTTCAACAATAAAGTACATGGATCGAAGCTTGGCAATTAAAACTGGGTAATACAAAGAAAACAAATTGGAGTGCATCTTTAAACTGAGGCGGTTTTGCCTATGTCAATGAAACTATAAAACTATAAAACCTTAAATGGCGGAAATAATATTTCCATCAGAAAAAAAATCATGTGTTATATTTCTCTGTACTGTTAATGTTTTGATGTCCCACACACGTGTTTTTGGTGATACATTCTGGGCTAATTGTTAGTATAGACTAGCGAATTCTCTCCGTGTTTTGGGAGTTTCATTATTCCTGTTTTTAGGTAAAATTGTCAACGTAAAATTTAGGTGTAGTTGTCAACGTTATGATCCTAAAACTGAAAATATATCTAAACATATTGTCGAAATTCTTTGGCATTGATTTGAAATGAATGCTATCAAATAACATCATCTAATGGATTTTGTTCTTGTAATAATATCTGTCAAACTTAATCAACCGACCTTACTTGGTATGACCATGTTCTAGGGTCGGATATTTTCTTTTAAGAGAAAGTCAAGTAACCTTTAGAAGACATACATGTTTTATACGCATTGGGAATTTTAAATGATCGCACGTTCGCAGTTTATAGCCGTAAAAATATACGTTAAGAATAAATTGCTTATAATTGCACAGACGTTTGAGTATCAGTTTACATCAGACGCAAGGCATTCGACTCTAGATATTTCTCAAGGTTTCAATTTCGATCATTTTCGCAGTTTATAGCAGGATGTCATACACTATAACCGTTTGCCAGTTAAATCCACATATCATATTAACTTTTACAAAGAAAAAATCACTGTTAGTGTTTTGATTCCGTGCAAATACAGTATCACTGACATACAATTGCTATTAAAATAACTTTTGCGAAAAAGAACTGAATACTTTCATTTTATTGCAAATAAGCACGTCAAACACCGACCTTGCAAAGTGTCCTTTTCTATTTTTCTATCTTCACGTGCGGACACACGATTTTTAACCAGCGATTGTGGAGATATTTACCAGTAGTATCTGCCAACAAAATGCCGATAAACTCCATAGCATTGTAGGAAATACGTATATCGGAAAAGTGATAACAAACTAGTTAATATGGATGAATGCACATGGAAACCACAAAACTCATTCAAGAGTATCGGCAACGAAATGCGTATGTATTAATTATAGTTTGAAACAAAACAATACATTCAGACAAAATGTAAACAGATCTGGGGCCCTCCCAAACTAAATTCGCAAATGCCCTTTGCAATATCGATGAATGCACTCCTTTTTCCATCAACTCTTTTGTTTGATCCATACCTTCATCGTCGAAGTAATCGGTTGTTGATGCAAGCGGCCGGATATCGGCGGTCATTTAAAAAATGTGGCGTTCTTGTTAAATATCGAACACAGGAAGAATGTTACTCTCACGGCCGCTCTGTTGTTATAATTTATTGTGCTTTATGTCAGCTAATTATGGTGGATCTCCCCGCAGTTCTTCACATCTTGAATCTATGTATGCATCAATCGAGCACTTTATCGTTTGGCCTTAAAAAGGCTGCTTCCGGTAACGGTATCGTTTACATTGATTTTTGTTTGCAAAAGAAGTCTAACGTAATGATTTGTTTACTTGTTATTATATTATATTAGTTTATTTATTGGTTGATTTCCTTTAAAAAAAAATACGATGTATATGTTAAACGCATTAGCTAATTTTGTTATTATGGTCATTGAATTTGTAATTTCAACTTCATTTTTGAGACATTCTATTGAGTTCCAAATAGTTGTACATAACCATGCATTAAGAGTACTTTTATACCAAGGTGTTCGAGTCCATGNATATAATATAATATAATGACATAACATATCTTTATTCCGGCATAAGATAGCACAATGCATACTTATAGCCAACAATAGAATTATAGCGTGAAAAGGGAAAGGAACATGAAATATTATAAACATTAATCTGAGATAATAGGTAAATTTAAAATGTTGTTAATGTGACATGATTAATAGAATAATAGGTTGGTGACGTGGATGGAGAATGGTTATCTGGCTCGTCGGAGGATCTTATCGGGTTCGCCCAAAGACCTATCAATATATTGATAGGTCTTTGGTTCGCCTTCGGCTAACCCGATAAATTCCTCCGCCTTGCCAGATAAGCATTCTCAATCCACGTCACCAACCTATTATTCTCTATTTATCAGCTGACAAGTATATATTCATTTTGATTTCTTTTCTAGTTTAATCAGGAAATTAAAACTTCAACGTGTTTTTGTTGGTAAAATGTATGGAATTTTCTCTTTAATAAACACAAAGGTAGGTCGATTGTCATAAGGTAACACATACACATGTATATCTGAATCACGTTTTCGACATTTATTTCACTTGATGTGCTACAGCATATTATTTGTTTATAACATAATTAATCCCTTTCCCGCTGAGATGTTCATTTAACCCTTTTGCAATCCCTTCCTAATCAAATTTATGTAAGACCTTTCTTAAAAGATTCAAGTTTTAAAAGTCTAATTTCCAACCCTACGATTATGAAGAGCAGCACGTTACTCGCAGGCTGTTCTGGTTATATGCAGGTTGCATACAGTCTTTTTCACTTATCTTCTAATTGGCAAAGGGTTAGTTAAATAAAATGCATGAAATGTTCAGCGATTATGTATTATGATTTAAATGGAAAATGATCGAAGTGATCACTGTGAGTGATCAGAGATACTCGTTATGAGTAAAATTGAGTATGTAAGCGTCCGGATCTCGGTGGCCATTTTAAAACCGTTTCGTTGATGTTCAATTTGAAACCAGGAAGTAGTGGGTTAGAAGTGATGCTCTGTTTGAAATGTATGGCATTTAATGACCGCTAATTACTGCGAATTTCCCATTTGCCTCGAGTCATCTTTAAAGTGAACACAATTTTGCGTTTTGTTCTTGGAAAGAAGACAGAGGTGACTTCCGGTAGATACATGGTCGTCTGCTTGTTGGTTTCCCGCGTACATGTCAACTTGGATGTATGTGCTTCTTCCTTAGTATTCTCTGTCGCAATGTATCAATCTAAAATAACTTACATTTGTTAACATTTTTATTTTGCGTTTTAAGTCATTTGACATGGAAACTAAAGTGAAGTTGAAAGACTGAAAGTAATTAAAATTCATTTCCCAGCAATTTAATATCGTTGACAGAATACAAATTACCATTAGTGGATCGCAGGTTTTAAGAACAACACACACATATACTTGTATTTGCACGCATTATCCACTTCTAAGAACGTTGGGACATCTTGAAGTCTTGCTATATAAATTTGAACTTTTCGAATATTTTAGTTAGACGATTTATACTTCAATATTTTTGCTGATAAAATCGAGTGTGGTTATATCCCTATTTAAATAATGAAATCACAAAAAAAAACACAAATACTTGGTGAATTGTATTGAAAAACATGTTTCATTTTAAAGAATGCAATTGTAAATGGTTGTGTGTTCAGAATTCCAGAAGATTGTGTTGAGGATCCCAGAAGATTGCAGCGGTTGACGTCTGTGGATGCAATGTGTTTATCGCCTGCGCCAAGACCGTAAATCATGCTTGCATGAGTATAAAATGCACATAAAAGGTACTATGGGCAATAATATGATCAAAATCCGTGTAATGAGCAACGGCCTGGAATCGCAGAGCCGTGTCATGGAGGTGGCGGTCATGTTGGCATCAAGGTTGTGAAGTAAGAGTGCAGATCTCGTGAAAATTCACGCAGTAGAAGCAACTAACTCGATTAGTTATTATTCAGAAGGAATAAATTATCTTTATTAAACATCTGTTTTATTGTTCGTTTACTGACCAAGCCTGCTTCCTAACGGATGACACGATTTTTTTGTATTCAAAGCAATTGAAAATATGTAACTATAGTTATTTTACTGAAATATATTTTAGTATAAAATATTTAAAATAAAACTAATGAATTAAGATGCGATTGCTATATAACCTTCACATCAAAATATGTAGTTTATCATAGACACAAAACGATTAAAACAAAATATTGTTATTAAGACGGTGCGTTATTAAAAAGTGTTATCCCAGTGATTTTCTGAATGAGTATCCATATAATCATGTTGAGCAAATTTCTCAATTCACCTACGAAACAATCCAACAAACACATACTATTACGCGAATCTTTAAAGGGACTTGTTCACACTTATTTGCATTTTTTGTGTGCATTTATTGACATATTCATTATTGTGTGTTATATGACAATGAAATTTATTATTCACTAAAATGTATTTGAATGGTACTGGTAGTTTATTAATTTAAACCCAAAACACATAATTAATGTATTTATATCAGTTTCTTCTGTACATCTATTTGATGAATAAACTGAATTAACCAAAATATATTTGAAAATAGTTTAAAAAAAATTGTTAGTCATGGTATAAAATGCATGTAGCGGGCGCCAGACAACTCGCCACAATACCAACTTGTCCCAAAACAAACTTGCACCAAACATATGATAACTCGCCCCAACCTAAAGACAACTCCCCACAATTTATTTCCTGCATCTTATTGTTTCTTGATTTAAAGTATTTTATCCTCATATTCTTTGTTAAGTTAGCGAGGCACGTATGTATTTTTATAAATGTGTATTTCAACAGTATTTTGAATAAATCAAATACAGGTCGCCTGAAATGCATGTAGCATTATTTTTGTAAAAGCCAAGAATATGCTGGATATTCCTCTTTTTTCAATTGTTTTGAATATCCTCAAGATTTGATTTCCTGAATGTTGAAGAAAACTTATTAGATAATAATACCAGATATTTACAATTCACTTATTTAATAGAGACCATAAATTATAGTTAAAAGAGTGTTAAAATTGTGTATTTACTTTTTCAATAGGATACAACCATAATTAAACCAAGAAGTTCATGAAGAAGGGATCACTGGATTTTGTCACTTTGGTGCAACAAACAGAAGAGGTAAACTTATATAGCTGCATTTGTTTCTGTTGATTTCATTTGAGAATATTGAAATTATTTGTAGATAATGTTTTCAGATATTCAGACTTGTTGTGGTTTCCTGGAATAAAAATATATGGCATTGTAAAATTATTCCTGAAAGGAAACAGTAAGAACCACAGTTCAACTCATTAATTGTTGCCATAAAAAAGTCTTTGTATGTACCCCGGTACTTTAACACCTTAACACAAAAAAAAAGGAAGCGAGAACCTGGCAAAGAGAGTTTTGTGTTGCTACATGAGCAAAGAATTTTAAATAATGCTCATTCACTATAATAAATGTATCATGTATATTTAAATTTAACACAAAAAAACTGCCATGAATGTTTAAAAATGGTGTCATAAAAAATTCTATATGTACAGTACATGTCGTTACAACTAATGTAATTTTTTAAAGCTTTATGTTCAAAACATTTATTGTATTTGTTTTTAAATGCAGAAATGTCTTTTCTAGGATATCAAAGACCACCTTACTTATGAGGAAGCATAGAAGCTGTTGAAGGAAATTGCTGCCAGCAGTTATCCCTGACAGCCTGTCCCAGACCAGCTTGGACCATCTTCAAGCTAACCATGATGGTGTGTTTGCAAGAATTGTCCATTTGGTGGACCATGATGAAGAACATCTTTGTTGTGGCATGGCCTCACAATACTGTACAAGCCAGAGACCAGTATGTTTACTGTTGTTGAATATGACTCATTTTTCATGTTTATTTTTTTTATGGGCCTGTTTAACAGAATTAATAATGCACTTTATCTATATCAAATATTTTATTTTTCTGTGGGCCTGTTTAACGGAATTAGTAATGCATTTTATCTATATCAAATATTTTATTTTTCTGTGGGCCTGTTTAACGGAATTAGTAATGCATTTTATCTATATCAAATATTGTTGCTTGTAATATGAATATAGAACACGTAAAAACTACCCATGTAATTGTCTCAGCTTAAAATCAAAAGTGTAGAAAAGTTAACTCATTTACTGTCAAAACAGTGGCGATTATGTTCCTGCATCCTAAAAGTTGGACAATAACAGCTATATATATAGATTTAGCAAGGGGCTTTGAATTTTGTATGTGTTCATATTTTTCAGAAAAAGGGATAAGTGGTGACTGATCTCACCCTTCTTATCCAGGAAAGGTTTTGGAACAATGTGTTCGCACTGAAGATGTGGAAGTCACAAATTGATCACAGTGCATCCTCTGGATACATGGACGCCTTCAACGGGAAGACAGCAAAACTGAACCTGCCTTTTGTTTGACAGTGATCCGTGCTAAATATTCAAGTCTAACTGGCAACTATTAGGGTTTTGTTCCGGGACAAGGAGTAGGATGGTGACATTGCATCCTAATTGTTTAATCCTTAAGAATTCTATGTTTGTAGTGTTGTTCAGTCCTTTCTTTTCAAGCAATTAATACAATTATTGTTAACAGCTTTTTAAGTCTTGTTGTTTAAGAATGTTTGCAACATTTAAGTGGATAAATGGTTGTTTCAAATTTAAATTTTCAGTAATGCATTCTTCATTAAATGATGTAATTTTAATTTCTTGCAATATAGTGTAAATAATAAAAACACAATTTTCCTTTATGTACAAAATGAAAATCAAGTGTACTGTTCTATTAATCCTTATTTATTGATCTTGTTCTTTTGTCAAAAATATTACAGGGGCATATGTACAGTATGTCTTAAATAAAAGGGGCAGTTCTTAGAAAATGTACATGTATTTTATCAATGCATATTCAAACTTTTCGCACATTTATATCCAGCAACAATATGTAAGTATGTTTATGTAACACAAACTAATAATATGAATTAACTATTGAAAATTGGAATGACATTTTTACTCATCTATTTTTCTGTGATGTTAAGAATTAAGCTTATAATGTACATTTTATGAATAATTTGACTTTAAGTTCCACTGATTTTGCTGCGCCTGCTATCACATAACATATTTTACTGAAAGTTTCTTAAAAGATTTTATGTGAGAAGACAAAATCAATCATTTAATAAATACTTGAGCCTCGCTCTGGGAAAAGGGGGTGTAATGCATGTACATACGATTGTCCAAGATAAGGCTGTGCAGTCTGCACAGGCTTATCAGGAGCAACATTTTCCGCCTTATCTGGATTTTCGCAAAGAAGACACCCTTTCAACGAAAAATATAATAAAGCGGAAATTTTCTGTCTGATTGGTGTGGACAGCACAGGTTAATATTGTTCGACAATTTATGCAAATGCATTTCGCCCCATTTTCCCAGAGCAAGGCTCGTCTATGAAGTTTATAGCTATCTATATGCTCACGTTTCTTACGTGGTGGGACTCCCGGGGCGCTGTTTCAATAATTTTAGGGACATGCGTTGCTGATGGAGTTGTGCTGCGTGAGACACTGTCGTGTCTATCTTGACTGGTGCCACATTACTTATGTGTGTAACCAAGTTCTTTTGTCTGTTTCAGGTGATTTACAGTTAGATATTATAGTGCAAAAATGAGAGAGCGTATCCAGATCGTGTTGGAGGCCACGGAGGAGAGGAGGATTTTGGACCCGGAGGCCCTGATCCGTTCGCTGATGACCTGCGGCGAACATGAGTATGATCAGAGGCAGGCTCCCTTAGGGCAGGTTGACCTGGCCCGATAGGGGATTGAGGGAGAGTGGCTGTCTGACTTGGCGGGATTTGCGTTCAGGATGGGGTTCGCGATGTGCAGCGAGGCTTGGATAGAGCGGCACATCGCGACCATCCCTGACTGAGCAAGGTCGTCTTCAGCTAGACCACCTTGTAGAGACCAGCGGAAGGAGGATTCTAGTGGCGGTGGAGCTTGCGGACAAACCACGCCAGTCGAGGTTCCGAGTAATTCTCGGACCTCGAAGGATGCGGAGTGCTTGGCAGGTCCCACAGGAAGTCCACCATATAGAGACAAGAGGAGAGAGGAGGATAGTAATGGGGGAGCATGCGGAGTACTTCTCGGACCTCGGAGGATGAAGAAGGTTAGACGGTGGCACGCTCGCCGAAGAACGCGCGGAGATCATCGCCTTTGAACTGGGAGGAGACGAAGGTGGTGATCGATCGTGGGTGTTTCAAGTGCGGGAAGAAAGGCCAATGGAGCCGCGAGTGTGGGAATGAGTGGCTCTGTCACCGATGTGGATAACATGGGCATGTGGCCAAGTACTGCCCGGGAAGAAAATGGGTTGCGCCGAAGATGGTGGTTGTGTGGGTTCCGCCGACCAGCTGTGAAACCGGCTCAGTTCCAAGGGTTGAGGAAAGGCCGACTGCTGCGAGTACATCTCGTAGTAGTCGAGCGGAGGAGCAGCCTGCTGCACGTAGGGTTGCATCAAGGGTTGAGGAGAGGCCGATTGCTGCGAGTTCTTCTCGTAGTAGTCGAGCCGAGGAGCAGCCTGCTACACGTAGGTCGGCCGCGCCAAATCCAGCAGTGGAGGTAGCTGGACCAAAGGGCCACAAGTTCAAGAAGTGTCCAGTCTTCTGGTGTCTGGAGAATTTCCATTACCGGAAAGCACACGTTTTTTGGACATCACTACCCAACAGCCTTGGCCAGGGAGCATGACCCAGGGAGCGAAGAACGCCGGGCTAGGATTGTCCAAGTCCGAGTGATAGCGCTGCGTTACTTGGCAATGGTTGTGGTGGGTCCGGAGGCAACTGTCGAGGATTTGGTCCGCTACCTAAACAACGGACGGCTGATGGGGCGAGAAGAGTGCACCGTTGACGAGTGGACTAGGCAGGTGGCGGTCGAGGTCGCGGAGGAGTTAGGGCTGCCGATCACAGAGGTTTTTACATGTGTACCTCTTAACTCGCCCGGAGTTATCTTTCAGTATCGAATTATGCTGGAAGTAATGGGTCTGTTGACTCTGCAGCAGCATGAAGAGTTCCTTTTCCAATTCTCGTCAGAGCAGTGGCCTGATCCTGTTGGTTGCAGCGTGCCGGTTGTGGTGAAGGTGAAGGTTAATGAAGATGGCGGGAGAGACGTTGCAATCCAAGACGAGATGGAAGCTGATGTCAGCAGTACTTCTGCTGATGGAAGTCCAGACGAGGAAGTAGGGGTCGAGACACGGATCGAGGAAGAGGACGGGATCAGCAGTACTTCTGCTGATGCCCACAAGGCAGTAATTGCGAGTGAGTCGTCGTCTACATCGCCACGAAGACCTTGGCTTACAGGACGCAGCCCGGAGGAGAGTGTCAACATGAGTGACATGGAGGTGGTGGATGAGGTCAATGTGGAGGAGCCTGTGGTGCGGGAGGCGCCGCGTAGAGTGCGGTTTACACCGGTGGTCGCTCTCAAGTGCGAGAGCGTGGACACCCATTTCCATCTAGACCGGCTGTGTGCCAGGATAGGGATACGCCCAGTGAACTTCGCCGAGGCTGTACGGCGTGTGAGGCCGGAGGAGAATGTTGTACTGGACGGAGCGGTCGCCGTATGGTGCGACCCCTCCACATATCCCACCAAGCGCCAGGTGTCGCAGCTACGGAAGAGGAAGGTGTTGTCGGTAATATGGATTCACCCTGGCAAGGTGATCGAGGGAGACGTAGTAAGGCTGGCCACTATGCTCGATTCGTACGAGGTCGTGGGTTTAGG
>VMBQ01000846.1:0-226772 GCA_007657795.1 Dreissena rostriformis | reverse complement strand
TTTTTCTGTATACATAATACTTAATCTTGTCGATCGATAAGCTAATATATATGTAAAGCAATGACATTGCATAAGGTACTCCAGGATATAGCACAAGATTTTTTATTGAAATGTATTACGTTTACTTGTTCGATTCGTTCCAGTTGACATTTTCATTGTTGTCAATATTGATTCCTTTTTATTGCATACGCTTTAAAAGGAGAAGAGAATAAACAATATAACTAGGAAATTTAGAGGGAAATATGCCATTATTCTCAATATAGGCCGTCTTGAATGAAGACTGTTGTATGTATTATCATTCGACGTATTCGATACCATTTGTCTCTTATATATACCTTCACAAGAACATTGGTGGTTTCTTGACACTTCCGGCTTAAAACAACTATGACAAGAAAAAAAACAAGTCCTTTTTGCAATGCTGCTGTTTTTTTTCATAAATGCATTTTACTAAAACATATTCATTTAGTCAATCAATCTAAATATAATACAAAATTGAAAATCTGATATAAACAAATTGGCAAAAAGTAAAAAAACAAACCCGAGTGGGCATTAAACTCAAGACTTAGGAGCCATACAATTTGGCCGCGCTCTGTGAAAAGGGGTTTAATGCATGTGCGTAAAGTGTCGTCCCAGATTAGCCTGTGCAGTCTAAACATGATTTTCGCTAAGAACAGACATCCTTCAAACGAAAAATACAATAAAAGGAATTTGACAAATCTGGGACAAAACTTAACGCACATGCATGTAATCCCCTTTTCACAGAGCGAGGCTCAATGAAAAGACAGTAGACATCGCTTTAATCAATTGCGCTCAAATGCTTAGTAAATAAGCTAGTCCAGCCTATGGAAAGATAAGAATACTCAAAAAAAATGAAGTCAAGTTTACGTAAAAAGGGTCGAACAAACAGGTAACATGTTATATTATAAATATTTAAACAACTGAATTTTATCTCAGAATGCATAAAGTATTTTCTTACTTATTCAGAATATTTTGAGTAGTTGACCCTTTTGGTCCCTTTCAAATGACAAAGCCCCTTTAACGTCACAGCAAGAAAAACTTGTTATGCAATATTTCATTACGATCACTGGAAAGTTTAAATACCAATTATCTCTGTTAACAAGATAAGAAGCGAACCAACTATTAAAGTAACTCAAACAGCATATGTGCTACTAATTACTGTACAGTTTAGAATGGACCGTGTTAAATGTTGATGACAGGATCTGACATCAAGTCTAGTAGTTTTAGGGGGATTATTTAAAGTACTAAATAGTAAACAAAAAGACACAACTCATTTTTAAAAGTCCGTTTACAAGTTATTAGTAAATACTTTACATAAATAATTACTTAATCTGATTTAACATACGATTTATATTTAACGAAAAGTAATTATTAACATTTAATATTATAAGTAAAAAAAAATCATTGTGTGTTTAACAGTCTTAATACAATCTAATCAAAAAGCAAGAAACTGTCTGACTGTCAAAGTGAATGAATTCTTGCACAGCTTTAATATATATTTTGAAAAACGTTCACGTTATCAATCAAGGTTATTAGTACATAGAGAAACAGTAAGAAATAAAATGGCGTTACTGATATTTCCGAGCGTAAACGTAGCAGCGTTCATTTTTCTCATATGCGTTCTCTCGAGTTGCTTTGGTACACATGGACACACCGTCACGGATGGAGAGTTACTGGAGGATGTTATGAAAGCAATTCTGGAAAGGTTGGACAAGAAGGATGAACAGATACGGGCGCTGGAAGCATCCGTTGTGGCACTGAGGACACAACATGAACTGCTGACCAATGAACTGATTACATTGAAGGAACGCCAGTCTACCGTAGAACAAGGGTTTAACGAAGATTGGGTTGAGAATTCTAACTCGCGCAATGATGAGAGCCTAAACATCGTTCAAAACGCGCGCATATTTACCGGTGATGGTTTGTATATTTTTTTTTTTTGGTTAATTCATTCATATGTTCATATTTTATATACATACACGTAGTATCCGCCTGATAACGACTCTAAGGTTGAATGCAACCATTTGTTGTCTTTAACAAAACGTTTCATAAATAAGGAAGGGAAATGATTTTTTTCTCACTTTGATTTTAAAATCTAAGATGATTGTATGGCGTTTTTGGTTGTAAAACTGTTTATATGATTCGATTTTTAACTACAATATCACTGGTCTATACCATTCAGATAACAATTTGCTTTAAACAGCATCTTAAAGGTTTTTTTTCAAGCAGTTATTTATAAACAATTTATATATATTATAGTTTGAGAAAACGCCGGAGTTACAAAATAACTTCGCATAGCATAAGATTTTAAAATAACATCTTTAACTTCTCTAACATACGGACAGTGATAATATATTTGAAGTTTTGAATGATCCTGAAATGTATGAAATAAATCATGAATAAGGTTCCGTTCAACCGCACTTAGATGTCAAAACAAATTTCCTAGTTCAGCAGCTTATGCATTCGATGTTTGGCTATATTTATAATTATGGTTTTCATATCAATATGTAAAGATGCAGGTCACACCGGTATTATATTTATATTCACATAAGTGACACAGTAGCTTCTATCCATACGCCTTTTTTTTTAATTTTGTTAGCAGACAGACATACAGACAGACAGATAGACAGACAGACAGACAAACAGACAGACAGACAGACAGACAGTTTATTCAGACTTATACAATAGTACATCGTCTTCATACTTAAGTATACATATTGTTTTGTGTCACGTAAGTAGGTATAACAAATTAACATAACATAACATAGACATTTTTAAGAATACAAATACAAATCAACTATTAGCAAATGCGAGTTTATTAAAAATGAATGTTGGGAGCAGATGAATATGGTGAAGATGTTCACAAAAATGAAATTGCCCTATTTATGATGACGATGATTATAAGTAGACATGTTTGCATGGCTTATAAAACGTAAGCGCCACGTTAAACTGCCTCTTAATGTATGAAAAGGTTCACATTTCAAAGGTGTAACGTTAAAATGAAAATAAATATGCAAAAAATAGTAATATTGAATAAATGATACGTGTTTGTTCAAAAATTTGTAATATATACACAATTTGATAAGAGCATGACATGTTTTATACACAAGTTTATATCCTGATTCTATTCAACTATATTTGTGAAACGTTTTCCTATCAAACACTTACGTGATTATAAAAACACATTTGCATAAACATCGAAGAATGTTGACTTTATTTTAATAGAGGTAAATCGAAGTAATAAAAAAAATATAACAAATACAATACGAAAAACAAACACAATTCTAAAAAGGTATTGCGTGGGATCATTACCTGAATCAAACACATTCTTATTTATGATCACTTTTGTATCAACAATACTTGAATGTTTTTTTTTCAGAAATAACACACTTTAAAATCCCAGCACAACAGAATACCGGACGACGAATCAAAACCAAACAACAAAACAGAATCAGACGACAGGTGAATCACGCCGCCATGGTTGGTGGTGGTGGCACGGTCGCGTTCTTTGCCACCCTCCGAAACAACATGCAGCACGAAGCGGAGGGCGATCTCGTGCCCTTCGACAACGTCGTCACTAACGAGGGGTCTGCCTATCAGCCCTACCCTGGCCAGTTCGTCGCTCCGGCCCCGGGCCTTTACGTATTCTCCGTAACGCTGCAGTCTTTCCCTGGCGTTGGTAGGAATGAGTATTACTGTGCATGCATTGCTAGACGAATTACACGAATATCATATATCATCCTCAATATATTACGTAGATTTTCGTTGTTTGGTCTCAGGCTCAATATTTTGGGTTTGCGTTGTTGTACATAAACATGTGCTACATATTTTGCTTCCCATTTGCTAAATTAATTTGTGAAGAATCTATCCAAGATATATAAATGTTAAGATAAAGGAGTCAAGAGTACATAGAAACATTTATTTTAAAAAAAAACGCTTTAAACGGTCTCTGATAGAAATTCAATATAAATTCACTATTCGATCACAACAGAACAGAACAGAACAGACAGTTTATTAAGACGTATACATACGTACATCGTCTTAAATGCATATAATTATAAATAAAGCAATGTCACATGTCAAAATAGAATCATTTTGACCATATCAATGGTACTATATATATTTTTATTTATGAATTCAATGTGTAAATCAATGAAATTTCAAAAACAAAATATGAACCAAAATATGAACAGAGAAAAACAACGACATCAGACATCTATATAGCAGAGATATTCACGTCCTTTCAACTTCATTTGCGAAGTATATTTAATGCACTAAGATCTATTATGTTCACATATCTGATATTTAATATATAAACTATCACTATAATTACCTGACATAATTATTAATTTTTGTCATAATTTGTAGTACTAGGCCATCCATGTATTACAATTCAAACACGCGAACGTATGTTATTGGTGTGGTGTATTTCACGGTAATGATACTCGAACAATTTCAAATAAATTTTGCGTCGACTAGTTTAATACTTGGGTACAAAACAATCCAGTTAAGGTACCCAACACTTTTAAGCCGATTATTTCGGTCTTTTGTATTATATGTAGGGCTAAACATACCGCCTCGATCTATATTTCAACGGCGATTCTCTTTCAAACATATTTTTCGTGTTTCTTATGAAGACACAAAGTATCACTCTTAACATGCTCTATACTGCCCGCAGGTCAGCCACCTTCCGGCTATGCCCTCAGCAAAAACGGCAATGTGGTCAGCAAACTCTACATCGATGGCTCGACCACGATTGACAACATCAATTACGAAACCACGAGCCAAACCGCCGTGCTCAGGCTAGACACAAATGACGTCATCGCAGTTACCAACAGGTTAGAAACTACTAAATTATAAAATAAGTATCTATTTAAATCCTTCAATGCGCGTGTGCGTATATTTCCCTATTAGTTATTCATTGAATAGCTGGCTGTTGTACTTACATGACTAACATGATAACTGTGAGAGATTGATACGGAGTACCGTAATTGCCATCGTGGTTACACATTAACATCCAGAGGCGACAATGCGAAAGTGCCATAGTACGACGGCGACAATGCGCTAGTACGATGGCGACAATGCCATAGTACGATGGCGACAATGCGATTGTACGATGGCGACAATGCGACAGTATGATGACGACAATGCGACAGTGCGACAATACGATGGCGACAACAAGAACTATAATAATAAAACTATTCGATTAGCTAATATATGTTTGTTTGCAGTTCTGTTATTTTTCTTTACACCCACATATAGTCTGCAATTAATAAAATATATATAAATTTCTTTCGTGGTATTAAGCATTATTATTCGCATAGGGCTGAGCATAAATGTGTGGAAATACCCATTACAGTGCAATTATATTTGAGCCTCGCTCTGTGAAAAGGGGTTTTAATGCATGTGCGTAAAGTGTCGTCCCAGACTAGTATTTGCAGTCCGCGCAGGCTAATCAGGGACGACACTTTCCAATTTATTTATTTATTCGTTTTAAAGAAGACTCTTTTTGACGAAAATCCAGTTTAGGCGGAGAAATATTTAAACATTAATAAAATTATGAATGTATGCATATCACAATTCTGAATTTTTATATTAATTTTAATTCAATATGTTATCGTCGATTTGAATCGACAGCGGCAGCAAGCTGAACAGGAAAGTTGGATATGAAAAATGTCATAAGAGCGGAAAGTGTCATCCTTGATTTGCCTGTGCGGACTGCACAGGCTAATCTGGGACGACACTTTACGCACTTGCATTATACCCAGTTTTCTCAGAACGCGACTCAATTGATATCTCATCTACAGGGTAGCCAATGGTGGCGTCCATGGGGATCACTACAGCTCCTTTTGTGGCTTTTCCCTCCCAACCTCCGACAACGTCGTTCAGGTCATAGGATGAACACAGAGTGGACGATGCTGCAAAATGGGGAATGTTTTTTTTCGTGCGTGTTTTTTTTTTCTAAAATGAAAAAGCCATACATTTATCTTGTTCAAATAAAGGCATTGGTTTCATTTATTCTTATGTCAGCTGTGATATGACATTCTGACAAACACGGAATCCATTATTGTTATATTTAATTTGAACGCGACGATGTATTACGTATATTATCATTTCTGACCTTAAGTTTCAAAATATTTATTCCAAACAATATCAAAGCACAGAAGGATATACAATACAATATTACATAATGTTGTACAATATTAGTATACTAGCAATGGAAATCAACTTCAAATCACGATTGAAGCTTTAAGCCTAAAAAAACCTGTTTTCGGTTGGATTGAAATCACGTGAAATTCTTCACCAAGGAAGTGACCTCGGTTTTAGTAAACTATCGAAAAATGTGTCTTGTATTTTATTGGCGATGCTCCTAAAATAAGTATCGCGGATAATGTCTGCTGATTCCTCTGTACCCAAAATAAGACTGAAGTTTAGTTATTCCTATATTAAGCATTCAAGTTAAAGAACGACAAATCCTTTTGACAAATAACGCTTGCCACTTTGATAGTGTTTCCTTCTATGGAAGCAAACCACGTTGCCACACACTATATGAGCCGCGCTCTGTAAAAAGGGGGTTTGATGCATGTGCGTTAAGTATTTCCCGGATACGCCAGTGTAGTCCGCAATCAGGAGCGACACTTTCCGCCTTAACTTGATTTTTGCTAAGAAGATACTTTCTTTAAACGAACAACATCATAAACGCGGACTGCGCAGGCTAAACCCCCTTTACAAAGAGCGAGGCTCATATAGATAAACATTGTACAATCAGGGATTTCAGGCGGGACCGTGTCCTAGATAAAGCAACTAAAATATCGACCCAAGTTTAATCGTCAAAAAGCTCTGACTTCGACAATTAAAGACAGCTATATTTGCTTCGACATTTGAAGACAGCTATATTGGCTTCGACATTTAAAGACAGCTATATTGGCTTCGACATTTAGAGACAGCTATATTGGCTTCGACATTTAAAGACAGCTATATTGGCTTCGACATTTAAAGACAGCTATATTGGCTTCGACATTTAAAGACAGCTATATTGGCATCGACATTCAAAGACAGCTATATTGACATCAAAATACACACTTAAGCCGTGAATACCAAGCTGGTGCAAATATCGAGCTAGCTCTGAGATAAAAATCGAAATACGAAACGCGATTATCAAACATGGTTGAATGTCTAACTTTATCTGATATTGAAATTCAAATCTGAACAAAGATATATCGAATTGCTGCAAACATCGATCTATCTTCAATGTCCTTATATGGTTATCTTAAGACCGTTTTTTTACATAAATTACCAGCGGTTATACAAAACCTCAATGTGAAAACAAGCGTTAATAAAAACCACAGACCTTGAGCCCTTGTTAATTCCTAAGTATATCAAGACTTGTTTTTCAATGCTCTGCATTTATGCATTTTAAGTTCTTCAATTAAGATTAATTTCCTTTCATCTGTAACTCAATAAATGCGTTTCACACTGTAAGTTGTTTTCTAATATACTCTTAAAATACTTTATATCGTTTTTATCATAACAACTAATTACATGAATGCAGAAGAAGAATTGAAAAAAAACATACACTTACTTTAAGATGAAAACGGAAAATCACAAACTAAACGAAGGAAGATCAAACAAATCATGCAATCCATGATGTATAATTCTAGTGCGTCATTGAACGCGTGTGTGCATGGCAACACTCCATTTAAATAATGATTCATTCTCTGATAGGATGTGAAACATACGCACCAAGCATGGATCTCTTGAGATCGTCCTCTCAGATATTCGCCGTACAATTCAATCTTAACTCTTTCAGTGCTGGAACCGAATTTTGAAAGCCTTTGCAAACAGTTTGGATCCAGATGAGACGCCACAGAACGTGGCGTCTCATCTGGATCCAAACTGTTTGCTATTCTGATAGTATTCTTTGAAAAAAATCGAAGAAAATGCTAATTTTAGAAATTCTGCAGACGACATTTTAGCAGACGACAAAAATTCTCAGCATGCAAAGGGTTATGTTGCATGAGTAGTATCTATAATGTAAGGAACTGAAGACATAGTTAATAATGTCCTTAATCTAAAACGTTCTTAGGACTTACTGACATAGTTACCTAATTTAAACCATGATTTTATTACTATATATATATATAGCTTTCTTTTTACTTTCAGAAGAAATACATTATAATAAAATCATTTTTATCGGTAGTATAATTCCATCCATGACGATCAAATTGGAATGCATTGTAATTGTATTGGTAATTGCAAATATAATACAAGTTAATAACACAATAGAGGCATCTGTTGTTGAATATTATAATTCATACTTAAAAAAATATACGTTTTAGGTTTATTCAATATACAATAGACAAACCGTCCATGAGTATACATGTTCAAAACATAGTGACATATATTAATGCACGAAATGTGGTAATAAATTTAATAAGTTTTTAAATAAAGTATCAATGCATGAAAAGGTCTTGGACAACGGATTACAGCATTTAGAATCTATTTAACAATGCAATAACTATAACATAAAATATATATGTCTATATATTTTATTGATACAAACATTATACAGCTGACTATATTAAAATGCACTGTATAATATATATTTTTGTGGAAACACAGTAGAGACAAACATAAGTTTTCATATTCAGCAGCCTTGTAGTTTATGGATAACGTTAAAAAATAGTAGGGGTGAGGAGAGGACTAACGATTTACAAAACGACATTCATGCATACATATGCTAATTTAATTTACTTTACAGTTGCTAGTTGGTACTTTCTGATTGTTCTCACTGAGCTAGTCACTGAACGCAAACTTACGACAGTTCAACAAATAGTGTGTCGGATTTCAGATTTCAATCTTAAGGCCGTTTTCCCATACTCATCAGGGAATGGTTTTTCATCTTCATTTGTATTGAGCCGACATGTTGTATGCATTCATTCGGAAGAACATGTGGCGTGTTCTGACAAAACTGGGCAAAATGCTTGTGCGTAAACTGTCATCCCAGATTAGCCTGTGCAGTCCGCACAGGCTAATCAGGGACGACAATTTCCGCTGTTATGGAATTTTTGGTTTAAATGATGTCTCTTCTTAGCGAAAATCTAATTAAGGCGGTAAGTGTCGTCCCGGATTAGCCTGTGCGGACTGCACAGGCTTATCTGGGATGACACTTTACGCACAAGCATTTTGCCCAGTTTTCTCAGAACACGCCACAACATTCCCAATACGAGTATGAACGATCGTTAAACTTTATCACCAACACGTCATACACGTCTAGACATAGGTTTAGAATATTTTATTAATAAATTGATAAAATCTGTTTATGTAGTGTATTATCTTTTTCATCTTTTGTTTTTTCAGATTTAAATCATAGGTCTATCAAATACAAATGCAAGTGAAAACGTATTTATATAAGCAGAGCAATTGATTTACGTTTTCTATTTTCCGAGATCTGTCTCTTAATAATTTTAACCTTCACTGCCTTTAAATTATTCTTCTATGAACAAATTGAAGCAAACACACGATTGATGATGACAGGAAATTTAAATACGCGGAGATAAATTGACTGTATAATTATACTTCGTTCGATTTACAAAAGCTATTAAATGTATCATTACCACATCCGCCTCCTGAGTTACTGAAAAGTCTCCACAATAATAGAAAAAAAATATTCTAAACTTTTTGGTAAAATGTATGTTGCATTCTATTATATCGTTTATTATCATACAAACATGTCATTTTTTTGTTTCATTTTCAGACATCCTGTGTCAATCATTAATTTAATTATTTGTGTACATTTTATTTAAGTACATACTTTCTTTACGACATAATCTGCCATGAACAAATGAGCTAGTTGCTCCAACCGCTTTCAATTAATCCATCACAGAAACAAAACGTCACAATCAGGTACACGCCATTATAAGACATTCTTCAAGTTAACTCGTGCGTGTTACCAAACATATATTGAATCCCTTTACTATAATGCAAACGTAATGCCTTACCTTGGTGAACAATTAATCGAGGGTCACACTTTTTCATAACTGAATAAACACAATACCGAGTTGCCGTGGTGAGAATTGTGTTTGGATATTCAATAAACTAATTGATAAATATTTATAAAAAACATGGCCGAAGTTATACATCATTTCTAATTTTATTTCAACTTTTTTTCACAGAAAGATAACCTTTAAGTAGTGTGATATTTAAGCGAACACAATGCAAGTTGAATAAAAATTGTGGAATGGCAGCGAATAATGGCATTAAACGCTAATATTTTTATACGCCTTGTTACGGGTTTAACAAAAACGTTGACATTGTTTTTATATATCTTCATAAATCATGCAACATTACTTTACTTATTTATTTTGTTTAAATATAATTTCACTTTTTTTAAGTAAGTGACCTACTGCCATCCTCAAAGTAAAACAAAGACACATAATTACATCGTCCCACTTGTTAATCTAATGTTGGAGAAAGTGTTAGTTTTGATAAAAGTTTTATCAGTCAAATTGTGTCATTCACACTTAGACAAACGTGCATTCATTAAATTGGATTGCAGTTTACAGTTTAAATTTTTCAAATGTCGGACTTAAACATTATTTTCATTTTCCGACGACATTATGGAGTAGAACAGAACAGAACCATACTTTATTACTCCCATAAATACAACATGGGGAACATATAATATACATTGTTCAAAATACATATTATGTTTCCGGTTCAAGTGTGGTACATTTTGCTATAGGGGGAAGTCATACAAGCAGTCTGAATCACTTAACAGCTTTAACAGTTACATTGATTGTTTGTTGGTTTAAGTTCGCAAAATGGTAAAGATCAAAATTAACATTCGTTTTCAAAAATAGAATTTGTGCTTATATGATAATGATACTGATAATGATAATAATTCTTATAATAATAGTTATAATAATAATAATTATAATAATAATAATAATAATAACAATAATAACAATACTACTACTACTAATAATAATAATAATACTATTGCACATAAGAATCTCACACATAAGAATCATATACATCATCATCATCATTATCAACATGAACGTTATCATAATCAAAATAGTCATATTCGTAATCATATACATTATAAACAGTGTCATAGTCATTTATAATATACATCAACATCATGTTAGAAATAATTTAACAATAGATACTGTAAGTAGTATTCATAATCTTAGACATTATAAACCTTAGTCATAGTCTTTTATGGCATTTATCACAATTTACTGTGACAAGTTTGCATCAGGATAAGGGGTGATTTTCGCAATCAGTAATCAGGCAAATATTAAAACGATTAAGAGTAAGTTTCACGCAAAGCAATTATCATGTATTTAAGTTTGCACACGCGCTTCAACCAATAATGCAGAAAGTGTACTGTGTTTCAAAGTGCAATCTTCTGCAAAGCTATTGGAACAAACGTAAATACAAATGCTATTCATTGTACATCAGAGTACATACATCACACCATTATAAACGTAATTAATAACAGTGTTTTATTTACTGGTTGATAGTCGTATGTTTTATCTAGATATATTTGTATGAGCACAAATTGACCGCCGCCATATTGGCTATCACGTGACCCGCTACTTAAAGGTCAATTTTAACACTTTTGGAAACTTTATAATATAAAAGATAATTGTTTGAGATGCGGAATAAAACTATTTGCAACAATTAAGCGTTACGCCTTATGCCATAAATCACCGGGTAAATCTTCCAATAACGCACTGTTTTCTAAAAGCTGGACTGACTTACCTCCCTTGCTGTGACGTCACACATGTACATCCGCTATGTTTAACACCGTTATTTCTGCAGAGACGATCAACTGCATTGCTATTACATCAATACTTTTATGTAAAATTATGGATTTTTCTGACGAATCTGATCATTATGAAGGTGAACTGCATGAAAATAGACCGTTTATGTACAGATTACGCCATTTTATCAATTAAATAAATCATATTTAGAACAGACTCCTTTTCCCTAAATGGCTCCAAAAAGCCCTGAAATGTTCGTTATTAGATTTTTTCATCTTTTCAAATTATTGTATTCTTCATTTGAAAATAAATACAAGTAAAAAAACGTATTATTATAGCACATACTTTAACTTATAACAATAATTCTAATCATTTGCATCCATCGATGTAATTACCTTGATGCTCTAGCTGTTCATCGCGCGTGTTTTTGTTCTAGTTTGTAATCCTTTCCACGTATGCATAGTGCAAATGTAAAGTTCAATAAAATTGTCAGAAGACAAAAAACACTTTACCGTATTTTTCGGGGTATAATACGGGACTTTTTTTCCGAAGCGTCTTATTTATGGACAAAAATGAAAAACAGAATATCCGATTTTTTGCAAAAATGCGCGACTGATAATCATTAGCGGCAATTTGATTGCCTCTGAATTACCCCCGTGTCACTATAAATCGATAATTTAATTAGTGTATTGCAGTTTTATGGCTTTGTTATACCTGCCACACTAATCCTTATGTGTATTACCCCACGATACAATCGTGGACGAGTGGTCAGTTAGGCCTACTTAAGAGACTGGTGATTGCAGCCGGGTGTAATCCTCCTGACAATCTTGCTTTTCATGCCTTATATTATCAAAATATTTTTTGACACAGAAAGCGTTTAAAAAAAATAATTTTGAATTCATAAAATATATTACAAATATAAATGTCTTGTTGAATTCCCCAATAAGAATAACAATTTGTAATCCACAGTCCTTATGTATATTTCGTTTTCTTTCCTTTGTTCCGACAATAAGCGCACAAAAATTATGCGGTAATGTACAACATCACGCTAAACGCATGGAAAGAGTGCGTGTACTGATTTTTGGATACAAACTTGGTAGCGCAGAGAACGTTGAGATCTGTTGATTTCGGTTAAAAGTTTAATTGGTCTTTTAAATACAATTATATCACGAATAATTTGAAATGGACATTTCCTCTAAATTAATTTCAAATCAAACACGACGTATCGTTTTCGTTACGGTCTAAATTATGTGGTACAATAATACGATTAATAAGACAATTTGCAATCGCAAACGGTTTGTTATTAAAGTGATTGTTTGTAGAACAATTCGGGATTGTTAGCAGATATAAAAGGAATATGTCTCCTTTTCCAAATTTCAACATGTATTTCACACCCAGACTCCATGCAGTTTTCAGATCATAATCTCTGTGATTTATTACTCGAACTTGTTAGTTTCTGAACACGTGTGCTACTGAAAATAGCCATCGGGATTGTGTTTTATGTCCCAAACAAGCACACAGTGGCTACGACCCGTGGTTTGATCACCAAAAGTAAGATAAGCACGTGCACTATTAAATATTATGTTGGTCAGTACAAACCCTCTACCGAAAACCGCCGACTGCGTCTTTGTTTTATTACCCAATCAAGCCCTGAACATCCAATATCCTGTGTATTACGACACACAAACTTTAGATAAGCACGTGTCGTCTGTCAAAACAATAATTGTATAGGTCAGTAAACATATCAAAGTAGCTCAAACAGTTAAGTCCCGTATATGATCTCGGAAACTAGACTTGCTTAAAGCATTTAAAATATCGATATTTATTTTCAAACGAATTTTAAAAACAAATGAGAACCATCCGACATACACCATACACAGACGACACAAAATAAAAATAATTTTGACAATTTAAATACAAACAAATGTTTAAATACAGAATATGACTTGTACATTTTATGATATCTTTAATATAATTAAGTTGTTTATTGGTCGTTGCAAAAGAATATGAATTGTACACGATCCTTTTTGTGTGCAATAAGTATACAGTACAATAATTGTTTCAATAATAAGCGAACTAAAAGAGTGTAACGATAACGATACAGCGTGTTTGATTTTTATTTTATTCAAAGGAATTGTCAATGGGAAATAATTTGCGAGATACCCCGGTACTTTGGTTGAAATTCGCTAAGAATTTTTTTATTGAAATTAAAAGATCCAAATGTTGTCAGCGCTTCGATTTTTTTCTTTGTTCCAAATAAAAACACCCAAACCACTTTTCGCAGGCTTTTTATCAGGAAATGGGAAAATTCACAAAATACCCATGTACATGTGCAATATTTATTTGTCGCAACAGAACAAGCACTGTACAACACGCGCGCATAACGCGTCAGGTGATTTACAGAATGTTGAATGCCTTAGTCCTGATAAGGCGCTTATTTCATCAAATCTTTAAAATTAAACATATGCCGAATGCGTTTGATACTTTAGAAAAAATGGAGAAAGTTTGTGTTTATGAATTTGAGGAATGTTTTCGTCAAGATTTACCAGAATTTAATGTTAACAATGGAAATCGGCCATAAACGGGATTATCATTGTTTTGACAGATGACATCCGATGGTAATTGTATGAAGTATGCAGTGAAGCTGACGAAATGTTAACACAATCGCGCAGAAGTAAATATATCAGCGTTTTATCTGTATCTGCTTAACCAGTGAAAAAAAAATCACGAAAATATCAATAAAAACAGAAAAATAAAACCCGAATTCTGAATCATCGCTTATCTTCTACAGCGGACGCGAAAATGCTTGTTCAGCTGTGACGTCACACAGCAGGGGAGAACAGGGGAGATAAGCGAATCAACGCTTTGCGACTTACGATCATTACAGTCAACAAAATCATCTTTTTTATGTTAAACACAACACTAAAACATTATTTACCCGATAATTTAATCATAGTTCAATGTAATTAGCATTAAATATATTGACTTTGGATTTTCTTTGAAATTGACCTTTAAGACGGTACTGAAGAATTAGACAGATTACAGCGTAATCATAGCGTATACACACATTATTCCAATAAACAGTATTTTATCACCTCGGACGGTTAGATTGAAAACAAGTCAAACATGAAACAAAGTTTCGATATGTATCACAGCGTTAATCAATAGAAGTTAGATAAGAAATATACACGATAGATTTATAAAATATGTGTCTCTGCAACAGTATTCAGTGACAACACGTAATGTTAAAGGCCGAGTTAGCTTTTTTTAAGCACACCTTTCAGTAATGCCATTGCCTAAAATTTAAGTATTTGTTTATGGAATGGAATTATTATAAGGATAATTATAAATGTTATATCAATATCGCAAGTCTGAAGTAAACTTTGTGATTTTAGCGTAAATTGTGCCGGAGATATTAATTAGCTAAACTTTGAATGATATAAGGCCGAAGTAGACAATTTTATTGCAAAGTAGATATCTGCCTTTGTTTAAAACATTATTTTTTCTCTATAAATACTAAAATAGTTCCGGAGATACTAATTAAGAAACTTTATAAGATTCAAGACCGAGGCAGACTTTTTTATTTGTTTGTCTAAACATTTATTATTTCGTTATTAATTTTTCTTATTTAAATATCTTTTTTAAAGGTAATGTAAAATTATATAGCACAAATACAGTTTGTGATTTAAACTTAAATTGGTCCGGTAATATTTATAAGCAAAACTTTGTAAGGTGCTCTTCTTCGCCTAAATCGGCTAGTGCTGATCTGTCGAATTATAAGTTTTTTGCTGGAAGACTTCTCGAAAGGCCAGAGAAGCAATGCTTATCCCTTATATATTTTCCGAATTAGACAAAAATAGTAAATTGGTCTTGTAATGTAACGAATTCGAACGAAAAATGATTTTACTTTTTATTCGCCGCAAATATTTAGACATTTTTAAAATTGCCCACGAAAAAAGCTTATCGCAACCAAAAAACTATCAAGACATATTTTTGCTCTTGACGTGTTCGCAACTAAACGCTAGTTGACGTCGGTGTTCTTTCCCTAGATGTGAGGGGCTTTAAGTCAGTATGCCCGGCTCGACCATTATTGCATCCGACGTATGTCGTCACTAACATATGAACACGTGTATTCGTGTGGGAAATCAGTGCAGACTTAGAACAACAACTTTGCGATTCTGGTGCTGAAATCAACTGAGCATGGATAAGTGCCAGCTCTCTTGATAAAAGACGTATTTGCGTAAATACGCAAATTAAATTATGTAAATATGCATAAAACATATTTTGTATGCTTATCGAGTACGCTTAAAAATGTCGATTACGCATTTTTTTACGTTTTGGTCGCGAACCGAATTTCCAAAAAGTTAGTGGATTTTAACCTCTTATCAAGGGAGAGAACTTACTTTTTTTAATTCAGACTGGTTCGCTATAATATCGCCGAGAATTGTAGTATTTGCTGATCAAACAATACGTTAATATTTTTGGTGCTGGAAAAATTGCGTCTTCTAGTTTTGGGCGACCGCTTAAAAAGACATCGACGCAAAACAATAACATTTATAAGTACTTCATCAAGGACAGTGCGGCGCAGTCCGATGTACGAACTCATTGTGTCGTTTTAATATTGGAATCTATTTTGGACGATGTAACTAAAAACCATGAATCCAAAAAGAAGCATGACCGCGAAAAAGTGACTGACGAAACGTTATGCGAATGGAAAGCACGGTTTCCATGGCTTTGTACTTCAATATTATATGTGTGTTTGATCCAACCAGAACAATACATGTGTGACAGCGAATGAAAAAAATAAAAATAAAATAAAAGACGGATTGCTGACTTTAAGCAAAGAAAAAAACTCAAAGAGTAGTTAAACTTAAATGTTAACAGGGGTCAATAAAAATATGGATTAATAATTATTAGCTTTTTTTGTGTGTCGCAAACCTCACTATAGATTCTGCCTAACGCGTACTCATACTACTTTTCTTCGTTAATCCTTTTTCTTCAGTTTTGAGGAGTACTGTTACTTTTTTCGTGAATTTTTATCAAGAGTGCTGATAAGTGCCTTGACCGCCGTCTTATATCTGAGATTTTTCTAAAACCAAATCAAAATTCAAGGTCATAGTGCCCAAGTTAAAAGTGTATATATCCGTCACTGACTTTCTAGCCTTTTTTTTCTATCAAACTATTCGTTATGGGTAGTCAATTGAATTCTTACGAGTACCAACAACATAGGAATTAAATTGAGTAAAAAATTAATTAGTGAAGTGTCGGTTACTGTGCCTTATCTAGATACCAGATGCCTTTGTTACCTGTTTGTAACATACAATAGTACCACGATAATTGATAGTGACATCTTGTGTTTACATTGTTTTTATCTAACCCAGAAAGCCGTTATCGTTTGGCGTCCAAAAGGCCGTGTTTGAATCAGATATGGGTTAAACGAACTTGAAAATTGTTGGATTACACATTTATTTCATTTGGGTGTATATGGAATTACGCGCATTTTTAGCAATATGGTTGTTCATAATTTATATATAAATCAGATAATTTACAACTTGCATTGCATTAGACTTTCGCGTGAAATTTGCAACAGAAACAGTGCATAACTTATATATATAAAACTTCGGCCAGGTTTAAGCGATACAAAAACACAACCATTACACATGTTTAAATTTAGTAAGGATGCAAATTTAGTGCTTGTATTAAAACATTGATGGAGTGATTCAAATTATTATCAAGGAAATTATTTGCAAAACTACTATTCAAAAATGTAGAAAATGAACATCGTGCATTCAACAACTTAACTAAGTCATAAATCAAAAGACATAAACAATGAAGACGAGCGGACTGACACACTGGCTGGATATATTAATAGTTGTACTGTATTTCTGTATTGTTCTCGGGGTGTGTTTATGGGTAAGTATATTTCGTTGTTTCTTCCCACTCTCCTTCATTACAATGCACTGGTAAAAACAGATTTGTGTTGAGTGTTTTGTTTTTAAACTTTGCATGTATTTTTATATAGATCATACTTAGACTCGCGTCTCTCAGATGTTTTTTATGTAGGATTTTACATCGCATCAACATCTTTTCAGTTATTTTGTGATAACCGGCTCTTTAACTCTTTACCAAACGACACTTTATGGACTGTCACAAATTGGAAGAGGTTGGAGACGACGGGTAAAACTGTATTAAAATATGAAGATATTGTTTTGTAAGGGTAGAAATCATTGCTCAATATGATCAATATCTCCTTTTATCTCAATGATTTCTAGAGTCGACTGCAACCAACTCATAACCTCTCGTTATTGTTTGGTAATGGGTCAATGATTGTGGAAGACCCCTAAATACTACACTACCCAATTGGGTTCGATCAAGCATTCGGGTAAAGCCATCAGCATTCCGGAAGAAGTAGATGCGACATAGAAAAACCCTACATTATTGGTAAGGGTATCACGTTTACGGATTTTTCTAAACGTTTAAGCGAAATGAAATAAACGAAACGTTACCGTTTAAACGGTATCCCTATGTCCGTTTTAAAAGCATCAGTACCATCGCATTTCCAAACTTAAAGTATCTCATTCGCGCAATGACGTCATATTAAAACCATACACTATTATTAACAAGACCATCCGTATTAGCACATGTGTATTCGCCATTCTATAAAAACCATTTAAAGAACGTCGAACATAATGTAAAATCGACGAAAAATACTGTATCCGAAAACGACACTACGAAAAAATGTACGTATTTTTGTTTTGCACATGAAAAACAATGTGAATATCGTTTGACTGCAGAAAATGTAAAGCCAGTTAACTAGCAAAAACGTAATCAATATATAATTTGGTTAAAATATTGCTTTTCAACATGCTACCGCAGTGCTTTTACTTTGCTAATCAATTACTTAAACTATTTAAAGATAGCGGCATATGCACGGTTTCGTTGTCAAGTTGTAAGATTTTCGATTTTCGGAAAGTAGCGAAGATTTTCCTCTAGTTTCCGTTTATGTCCGTGCCATCCGCTAACGAATCAGAAATACATAACTGCCGAATTCGGTTGTGCCCGGATTTACCGCAAGTACCCGGATTTCGCAGTTCGTCTGGTCATCGATATACTTCGTACGGATAGTCGGCTACGTTATTTGCATGGCAATTTTCATTATATGGATATTGACTGTCGTTTAAACGTTTACTGTTTTTGTTTTTGAGCAAAACACGAAACGCGACCGTTTAAACGTTTAAACGTGATACCCTTAATTATTGGTACTCATTAGATTCGCCTCGATGTGCCGTTTCTGATAAACACCAACAACATATGGCTTTTAGAGCAATAATTAAGTTTATGGCTTGTGCAGACTGTTTTATTCCTTCTAACCTACATCCCTGCGAAAAGAGTGTACTTATGACTTTATTGTTTTAACTCGTTAACAAACGATAACGAGAGTTTACGAGATGGTTCCAGACCACTATAGAAATCATTGTGATAAAAGGAGAAATTGCTCATTCTGAGCAATTTCTCTTTTATCACAATGAGTTTTACCCTACCAAAATAGTTTCTACTTACCATACAATTGTATTGGTCGTCTGCAACCTCTTTGAATGTGGGACAATCCACAATGTGTCGTTTGGCAAAGATTTAACTCTTTCGTATATGTTTCAATTAGTAGCAGACGACTCTAACTCAGTGTTTTTAAAGTGCATATAGTAATTTAGATCTGCTGTTTTATACATACTTAGTTTTTGAAAACATTGTCACAAAAGGAGAGATTGAAAGTTGGAAAACTTATAACCAAGTTCTTCTATTGTCATAATTTATTCAAATGTCGTCGTCTGGTGAAAGATGTAACGCATGCACCAAATAGTTACCATCCTTGTAAATCTTTTACTACAACATGGGGTCATTCAATCTTAGAAGAAACATCAATAGTGCTGCCTCTTTAAAAAAGGTCGATCTTGATCTTCGTGTTTCAAACTACCGCCGTGTAGGGAATTTGTTATTTTTACCAAAAAATATTGAAAAGACAACACTTCTCAAATTTTTAATGCACAAGTCAATGAACACGAATTACTTTCAAAAAACAATAATAGGCAGGTTTATTCTTGTGTGTTTGCATAACCAATACTTGTGAATGATTCACCGCATTAATAGCAATGGAGCTAAGTGTTCCCTTTGATACCGTTGATCAAGACATATTAGTTAATTTGTTTTAAAGAATCAATATGACGTCGACGACACTGCCTTTAGCGTTGATTGACTCTTATTTGCATCCTCGAAGTTGCAGTGTCTGTTTTAACTCATAATCATCATCATCAAGCCGCAATCTACGGTGTAGTGCTTCTCAGGGTAGTTGCATTGGACCTTGGCTTTATTTGACTTTCGCCGGAACGTTATTTGACGTCATTCCACCCTCACTCACCGTCTATGGGTTTTCCGATCACAGTGCGACTAATACACATTTTCGCCGGTTGGTCAAGTACGGTTGAAGGCAACGCAATTAAAAAATATGTACCCTGACCATCAACACGTGGATAAATCAAAATAAATTAAAGATGAAAACATCAACAGCTGAACTAATTATATTTGGCAATTTACCACATAACAAATTAATATAGCCGTTGACACTGTTAAATCATAATTTAATCATGTTTAGGAGCAGTTTAAGACAACTCGTTGAATTTTAAAAAAGCACGTTTAAAGGAAATGTAAAACGGCCACGTTGAACTATTTTAGAATCAACTGTTTTCGCAACGACCTAATCAAGGAAGCCACCGACATTTGAGTTAGTTCAGTTATTATGTCACACTCGGGGCCGTATTCCAGTAGCTTCTTTAGTTTTCACTTAAGTTAAGATTAAAAATAAAAATTGAAAATTTCAAAAACAAAAAATCAGACGCTTAGTATTTCTATGTAAGAAGTTTATTAAAGAGTTAAAGAGTCTACCTAAATGAATAACTGACGGAAAAATTAAAAATTCGCAGCAAGAAATCGTCGTCCACTTCCACTGGATGCTTCACAGTGCATTTAACAAAAGAAAGACATTTAGCGAGAGGTGTTTCAGCACTGCTTGACCTAAAGTGTGGAATCAGCTTCCAACACGATAAAAAACTAAATCGATATAAAACCATTTTCAAGAGACATGAACACCTTTCGATGATTATCTTGCATTGTTTTAAGAGTCTTATTCAGTTGTTTTAAATAATGGAGACTTTGTAAAACGCCATTGAATATGTTCCTTTTATAGAATAAGACGTTTAGTCAATTAAAACACGTTTTAAGTTTCAAAGCGTTAAACCATCAACTTAGTGAGTCCATAGAATTACATTTCATTTTCGACTCTTGTTATCCTAAGGCAAAGATTTTGACAAAATATTGCGTGTGTTACCCTTTCTCTAATACAAACATCTTTAGACCCTCTTTCATCAGGCAGTATTTGAACACATTTAGATAAACGTAGGATGTACTCATCATGAGTAAAATGTTATATTGTCTCAACATTCAATTCCATAACTCTTCAGCTATTCATTAAACGTTTGTTTTTGTTGTTGTATATTTAAATATCGTCTGCTGCAATATTTAAGCATGGAAAGTATGAAATCAAATTATAAAGCGTCGGTCTCGATAGAAAAAGACTTGACTACAGCTTTTACGCGACCGATTATATGTGTTTATTGAAGAGCTGTATGGGGGCATTACTTCAATTAAACGTCCTTTAACCCGTAACAACCAAAATTAAAAGAAAGCATACTCGTAAAAGTATAACATACTCGTACATTCCCATTACCATTTCTTCAAACGTCGATTACGTCGAGTACAGACAAATGGTTTATGCCATCTCCATACATAGATTCGTCACTAACCCAAATTAACAGCTTCGACAAACGCCATAATATCGGTTCTAGTATAAAGCAAAGTTTAACGTAACATAATAGAGATATGTGTTATACACAATGTTTCTTTTCCCAAAAGGGCGGCATAGTCTCTGCTGAATGTGCGTTCAATATTTTTTTCTATTACGTGATTTGTGAGGGTGTGTGTGCGTTGTCTCAGACTATATATTAAGATTGAAAACTGTGTATCTATTTCAGACTGTGTTTCGACCAAAGAGAGGAGATGTCCAGTCGTACTTTCTCGCCAGTCGATCTATGCCATGGTTTGCTGTATGTACTTAGATTAAAAAAAAAACATTAAACAGATATCTCCTTTTCAAAAGATTAAACTTGACAACAAATATTCATTTTAAAATGTAAATATCTAGCCTATATGCATCCACTGGTAGCGTATGAGCTTTCCAAACAATAACGAGATTTTACGGGTTTGTTGCAAACGTCTCTAGAAATCATTGTGATCAAAGGAGACATTGCTCAAATAAGCAATGTTTCCTTTTATCACAACTATTTCTGCCTTAATTACTATATAACTTCAAAATGTATTGCAAACTAAATTATAGTCTACAAGCTCTTTCAATTTGGAAAAGTAAAAGGTTTATACGACGAATTAAATATGCCGGAAATGTGCTTAAATGATTTTTGTCTGATCTATGCCACTTCCGTAGGTTATGACGATAATTATATAAGGCAGGTAATTAATCAAGCTCAAAGAAACGCATTCATTAAAAGCTTTTATGTCATTTCACGGCAGCTTCCCGTTCATGAACACCAAATGTATATATCATCAAGAAAACAAAATCACTTATCTCGAAAATCATCAGGAAGCATTTTTTTTCGAATATCTATTAAATATTACAAATAATTCTACCTAATTGATGTCTGTTGACAGAGACGAGTTCAAGACATAGAACGGAATGTTTTGTTTGCTTTTAGTTACCTGTCTCTGTATATGAGTTGTTATCACTAAGCAGGGTACCAGGTACGAACGAAAGCAAACATAATATACCGTTCGATGTCTTGAACTGCCCTCTGATTACCATGTGCAATCGACACGGGTGATGTTGAAGCTCACATTTGTTTGTTCTAACTAAGTAATATAGTATTTTCTGTTGTTAACATTTCTTTGCATCAAACAACATTTACTCTATCTCTAGCAGTTTATATAAAACAATTACCTACTCGCAAACTATTTCCGGTAACGTTTCCATTTCTTTAGGTCGGTGCATCGTTGTTTTCCAGCAACATCGGAAGTGAACATTTTGTTGGCCTCGCGGGAGCCGGTGCCGCAGCAGGAATCGCACTCATTCTTTTTGAGTGGTTTGTAAGTGTTTATGAATTCATTTTGAATAGTTTAGCATCTGGCTATTTGCTAGTCAATAATGTCATGTATCCCAATCCATCACGACGCCATCGGTGACCATGAAGAAGGATTAACGCCATACTTAAACCCTTTACCGAACGACACATTATGGACTGCCCCAAATTGAAAGCGGTTGCAGACGATAATTTTATTTGTAATAAAATATGGAGGAATTCGTTTGTAGGATATACATAATTGTGGGGAAAGGGGAAATTGCTCTATTCGAACAATTTCTCCTTTTCCAACAATGATTTCTAGAGTCGTCTGCAACAAAGTCGTAACATCTCATTGTTGTTTGGTAATGGGATACCTTGATTACTGCGTGTATGATTGATGGTGTTTTCCAACGCTCCCTACAATATACCAGTCACATTACGGGACAGGTTCACTTCTCAAATAATTTCTGTGTCTCACCAGTACCATGGTTATCATATCATTTCCGAGTCTTACCCGTGGATCTGAAGTATGTTGATCATAGATACTTCCAGGACAACTTTCAGTACCGCTTTGGAGGTATGTTTACCCAGGATGTAAATAACTCTTTACCAAACGACATATTTTGGATTGTCCCCATATTTTGGATTGGCCCAAATTGAAAGAGGTTGCAGACGACAAATACAATAAAAATATCATACAAAGATATTGATTTGTTAGGGTAGAAATCATTGTGATAAAAGGAGAAATTGCTCAATATGAGCGATTTCTCCTTTGATCCTAATGATTTCTTAAGTCATTTTCAACGAACTCGTAAAATGTCGGTATCGTTTTATAATTGGTTAATGAAACATTTGAAGCCAAAAAAAGTGGTGTCAAACGTATGAGCACATACTCTGCTAGGTAAGTTATCCTTCTACCTGCGTTAGATACTGTTAACTGATTAAGGAATCTTATAGTTTTTGAAACATTCATGGGTCACACAATTTCACGAAGCAAATACTATGTATCATCGTCTCCGTGGGGACTTTATGGAGACAATGACGTTTTCCTCGATTTGTGGAAATGCTATTGACTATCGAACTTTCCCGAAATAACAAGACTCCTGAAATATTTAAATGATGGGTAGTAACGTTAGACGTATGTCTTTTTCAGCCGATTTTCTTAATTCTGGTACTTGGATGGTTGTTTCTACCAGTCTTTATATCCGCTGGGGTATGTACGTTTCTTACCAACTCAATTAATTTTAAAATGTGTAATGTGTACATGATTGATTCTCTTGAATATGACGTGTTATTTATAATTTACTTGAAGTGCATGCCTTGAATCTTCACATGTCACGGTGTGGTTTGAAGATACATGGCGATTAATGGTCTTGCCTCGCAGTGGTTATTACCCAATGTTATTCCCCCCGTAACAAACAGCAAACCACAAACCTGATATTGCTGATTCACGACTTGTATCATTTACGCATAATGAAGTTTTTGTAGTTACAGTCAATCTTGTATTAACCGACTGTCTTCAAGACAGATAAAAGGTGTTCTATAAATCAAATGACAGCTTAATAAAAGAAGCTAGTCATGTAGAAAGACATGCATGACTAGCATCCTGTGTTAAGATGTCACCTGATCTTACAGATAGTCATGCTTTGCCTTAAAGTGGTCGTTTAATACAAGATCGACTTTAACTACAGCATCAAAGCCAATTAACCATTGAGTCATTCCATAAACTTGAATCAGTATGATACGGATATCCAGCAGATATATTACTTCGGATCTGCGTCGACCCGACGTCAAGCCGACGTTGTAACGCCGGATTGACGCTGACCAACGTCGAACCGATGTCACATATTTGCCGGGTAATCTTGTATCATGTTGAACCATGTGGGCGGATATTGCTGATATTTCAATATTTTAAGTATTTCTTCACTTTTGTTTAAATGACGGACGGAATTCTAGCAGCACTTAGCTTAGTGTTGCACTGACCTGTCGAATTCTGTTGTTAACGAAATCAACGACAAGAATAAAGAGCGTAGAAACTATCCAAGCAAATTCCTGACAATTAGTAAAAATTGAACCAACGTCAAACCGACGTTTAAGTATTCCTCGGATCTTTTGTTCATTGTAGGTTTACACACTTCCGGAATACATCGAGAAGCGGTATGGCGGTAACCGGATGCGAGTCTATTTGAGTTGCGTGGCACTTGTACTCTACGTCATCACAAAATTGGCGGTAAAATCTCGAATTTTTTTCGAAAAAAACGTATATTCGTTTTGTGAAAAGCTAAAGATAAGTCATTTTTGAAGAAATCCACAGTGCTACTTTTAAAGAGCGAATTGTAAAAGTATAGTGTGCTGAAATAAATCCTTAATTGTATCGACTAAGTTTAGTGGATGTTTAACCCATTTACCAAACGACACATTTTGGACCATCAAACATTGAAAGAGGCAACAGACGAAAAGACAATCGTAATGGAATATGACGATATTAATTTGGTAGGGTAGAAATCATGGGGATAAAATGAGAAATTGCTCAAGCTGAGCAATTTCTCCTTTTATCACACTGATTAATAGAGTAGTCTTCAACAAACTCATAAAATCTCGATATCGTTTAGTGGAAGTTTAAAGGTTGGGGCCATGGACGGTGTTTTACTTTAAAAATACTCAAAGTTTGATTAGTAATAGAAACATATATTGTTTCGATGAAGATTTTAATGTTGGTTATCGATACAAAAATCATAACGTGACTTAACGTCAGTTTGGAAGTAAACAGACGGGATGACATATATATACATGTACGTACAGCTCATGATTCAAAGAACAACTATCTTGCAACCGGCATCAATAGTGGAAAAAAAAAGTGACCGATAAATAATAGTCTTGCCTGATAACTTTAAGTTATGACAGTGCTTTGGGCCACGTGATTCCAGTATCCACTGTCACAGTTTGCACTATAACTTCATACACGCATCAACTTGATGACGTAATTCGTAGACGCGAGGCAGTCTTTTTCATTATATATTATGAAAATATAGCCTTTTTTAATTAACATATACATGTATACACAGAGTTACTAGATAAATAAAACATTAACTACTGAGTTGTGATATCAATGTTATGGGTCAGGGGATGGGAGAATTGACAAATTGACTCGGTAATCCTCGCCGATTTGTCAATTCTCCCAACCCCTGACCGATTACATTCACATCACAACTCAGTAGCATAATATTCTCTATCCACCAGGTTTTATTTCAGGCAGGGTTGCGATATAAAATAACCCAGTAAACATGTGGCGTTGGTTTTACGTTGGGTCAACGTCATGTAACTGCTGGACTTTGTTTTCACAGAAAAACATAAACATTCGGTTATACGTCAGTCGTACGTCAAACCGACGTTATTAAGTTGAGCAAACGCCGAAACGATGTCACGTGTTTACTATATATTTTCAGTCGGCCATGTTTTCGGGGGCCCTTTTCATACAGTTGGCTCTGAAGTGGGACATGTACCTGGCGCTCACTGTGCTATTAGTCATCACGGGTCTATATACCGTGTTAGGTAGGTGCTTTGTGGAGGACGGTGGTCCGGATACCAAGGTCGTGGGTTCGGGTCCAGTGAAGAGCGGGCTGAAAATTTACGATTTTTCACAATTCACATTCGGCGCGAGGGCTTGTAATGTATCCAAGAAGCAGAATAGATATTTATTAATCTAAGTTGAAAGAACTTGTTTCACAATCGATGCAAAAAACCTTAGTTTAACTCTTAACAAAAGTTTGTGGCTGTCCCGAAATGATAGAGGTTGCAGACGACAAATAAAATCGTAAAGGAATCTTGAACAATTTCTTCTTTTCTCAAAATGATTTTTAAAGTCGTATGCAAAAATAACTCGTAAATTCTCGTTATCGTTTGGTAATGGGTTGAACTAGGTGGGTGCTTACTACCCGATACACAAAAGATGTTTGAAAAACATACTTCGACGTCTAAACTAAAAGTTCAATCGACTACCTACTTAAATATTTAAATTCAGTTACAAACAAAACTTGATTAAAAAATGTGTGTAAAACATAGTTCGCCGGTCAAAAGGATGTATTGAAATCATTGTGGAAAAAGAAGCAAATTCTCCTTATCCCAAAATGATTTCTAGACTGTAAATACAGCTTGTGACAAGCTGAATATGCGTCCTTTTGAAATAAACCGGCGACTTTCTTTTACAATATAATTTCATTTCTTACAAAATTGAACAAACTTGTGTCCATTTTACCGGAGAGATGAGCTATGAATCAGAAACTCAATATCATTACTCTAGTTGTTATCAGAAACTGAATATAAGCATATCATTACTCTAGATGTTATCAGAAACTGAATATAAGCATATCAATACTCTAGTTGTTATCCCCTTGCTATCATATAGAACTGAATATAAGCATATCAATGATCTAGTTATTATCCGCTTGCTATCATATAGAACTGAATATAAGCATATCAATACTCTGGTTTTTATTCCCATGCTATCCTATAGAACTGAATATAAGCATATCAATACTCTAGTTGTTATCCGCTTGCTATCATATAGAACTAGATATAAGCATATCAATACTCTGGTTGTTATCCCCATGCTATCATACAGAACTGAATATAAGCATATCAATACTCTAGTTGTTATCCCCTTGCTATTATATAGAAAATAAAGAAGAACAAGAACATCAGAGCAGGCATTAACTTAATGGTCTCTCTTTACTACTGAAACGTGTTCCTGTAACTAACATGGAGCTATCTTTAGAATTCACCATCAGAATAAGCCATTGAAAACGTTGTGACAAAAAGAGGAATTGCTCATCATGAGCAATTTCTCCTTTTTTTCATGAGAGTTTCATTTTGTATATTTAACGAAACGCAAAAGGTCGTCTGCAGGCACCAATGAGTTGAAAGAATATCACCATGGGGATCATGGAAGAGGTGTACAAGCAAATACTGTACATTATAACATTTTGTTTATTACACGGGTGTTATTTCACTAGTTATATAACTATGCAAATTAGCCGAATCACTTAAAAGATATTCATACGCGCTGTCAAAGACAAGGCATTTACAACCGCAACTTGCTTACCCACAATGCACTTTTTTTTACTGCGGAGTGCAGCTTATAGTTACACAACCATATAGGCTTATTCGTCCAGAACTACTTCTCATGCTCAGGTACACACAATGACCGCATTGCTGCTTCGTTATAGATATCGACCTTTCCTCTATATGGCACGGAGGGGAATACATGTGTGTTTTAAAGCATTTTGTTGGTCATGTTATAAATAGAATCTTGCATTAGTGGTCGTTTTGTATTGAATTTATTAAACTCGTCATCTAAATGAAGATAAAAACTCGGCAAGCCTCGTTTTTATCTTCATTTAGATGACGAGTTTGATAAATTCAATACAAAACGACCACTCATGCAAGATCCTATATTTTAAGCGTATTTGATATGAGGATATAATAGTTTTCGTTGTTTCACGGATTATATTTGACTGTGCAAGACCATTTGAATCGTTAACATTACATGAAATGAAACTCTGTCATGTCCGGAAAAAAATAATGTAGTATGTTACTACATATGATCGCATTTATTTATTCTTCTTTACTCAAATCATAATCCTCGATGATTTAATACACAATATTGTCGGAATCGGTCGAAAAGGACGCAACTACAGCTTGTGACAAGCTGGAGTTATGTCTTTTCCGATTGGGACCGAGGATATGCTTAAGCGGTATGACTGCAACCATGTGACGTGCGTGAATATGATTCGCTGCCGAGTGACAAGTTATGCCCATTTCAGGTGGATTGACGGCTGTTATGTATACTGACACGTTTCAAACCGTTATCATGGTAATAGGATCTGCTGTTGTTATGGTAGCAAGTGAGTATATATTATCATATTAAATAAATATTTTTAAATGAATTGATTTTATCACGTTTTGAATGAAGAGTGGCCTTCATTTATACTATTTAGTAACGACTAAAGCTTAATTACCTCGCGAAATGCATCCGTGTCCATTGCGAATATATCACACTTAAGGCATCAACTTCTCTGCAGAATTGAAACTAAACATTGATTATATTGTGCAATTTTGTAATTTTCCGATGCTTTAATAGTAAACAATACATCACAGTCTCTATGACGTCATAGGGATGGCATAACAAGTTTGATTTCTCGAAGCGAATGTTTATTCTCCATGATGACGCCATTGAGCCGATGATGCATTGCTTGATTCGTAAAATTACTTGTCCATCGGTTAAGTCTGAAACAACAATATTCCTAAAAAATATAATGCTGGGCTGTTCTCCTTAGCTACATGTTATTGTCTAGATATAGACTTGACATAATTTTAGTCAGACTTCGATCATGTTGCAGTCAATCATGTATTAAATTACCGTCTTCAAGACCTTTACAATATGTTCTATAAGACAGATGAAAGCTTAATATATGACGCTAGGAATGAAGCCAGCTCCGGTAGGACCTTTCTGCATGCACAACATCCTGTCACCTGTTTAACAGACATACATGCTTTGCTTTAGAGTGGTCATTTGAAACAAGATCGACTGTATGTGTCTATTTCTTGTAGTCTCATCGATGTGTTTTTTTATGCGCACGATGCAGATGCCGACAGGACTAACAGTTGAAAGGCACTCAATAAAGACAAAGTATCTAGAATAGTTGATATAATATCAATTAGTTTGGTTTCAGTTGGTTAAGAATCAAAATGCATAGATAGACAATTGTTTGATGAATCTGGTTATATTGTGGACAATCATTATATTTTCAAAGCTAGACAACTCGGTTGCTCAGTTAAAGAGCAGGTGTTGGAAGAGATGGGCTCGATTTCCGGCCAGGTCATACCAAAATCCATAAACTAATGGTCGTATTGGCTCGCTTCCATTCGCGGCTTTGGTAATTTGGATAACATTACGGCTGGATAACCAGTTGCATGTTAACAAAAGTACTGGCTGTCATTAAGACAGCATGAACAATATAATGAAAAATAATGATATTACTGAGAAATGTTGGAATCGTCGTTAATCCCATTCAAACAAACAGCATGCTCGGAATGCTTACTCAGATTACTGTATGTGGATTCAATTGTTGTTAATTTTTCATATAACTTAATTGGTTATAATTGGTTATATTCATAACCTGTTATTTCCAGGTTTCGTTAAGATCGGTGGGTATATGAACTTGGAACGTTTGTATTTCGACGCCATTCCCAGTGACCGTAGCAACAACACCACGTGCGGCCTGCCTCGTTCTGATGCCTTCCACGTGTTCCAGGATCCAGTGACCGGGGATCAGCCCTGGCCGGGACTCGTACTTCAGGCCTCGCTGGGCTGTCTGTGGTACTGGTGCTGTGATCAGGTAATCGTGCAATATCTCATTTTCCCATCCAAATCATATGAAATGGTTCAAATTGACAACAATGACAGATCACACGTTTGATTATATTATTAATATTGTAATTTGTCGATCACATAATAAATATATTCATTAGTACCTGTGACAAATTTGTTGTAGACGACTTTATTATATTACAATGTCCTTAAATTAAAATACACTTTTATCGAAATATATTGTGACGAAAGGAGGAATTGCTAAATTGAGCAATTTCGTATTCAATCACAATCCTTCCAATCGTTTTCAGTTAAGCAACAGGAAAAGTCATCTATGGGCATACAGGAATAGCTAGGAAAAATAACCGCCGTTCGTAATTTAAAAAAATGTATATTTCGGAAATTTAGTTTCGAATCCCTTATGCGTGTAGTTCCATCTATTTGTACTTAAAGGTGATAGTACAGCGCTCGTTGGCTGCCCGCTCCTTGTCCCATGCCAAAGCTGGGTCCATCCTAGCGGGTAGTTTAAAGATACTGCCGCTATTCATGCTCATATTTCCGGGAATGATCAGTAGAATACTGTTTCCAGGTAAGTTTGAACATCTAAGTATAAAACCTGTTTTGACTCGCCTGTACCAGCCACATACTCACATAACTGTTGTAAGTTGACGAGAAACTTTTCTTAATACTTTCATTACATTTCAAAATGTAAAAAGATGTAATGTACTGATATTTACAATTGTCCACTATTGAGGTTTTTCACAGGGGGAAGCATTTGTGTGTGTGTGTGTATTACAAGTCGGTGTCTTGTATATACTAACTTGGACCGTTTCTGGACATACTAAATATGTAATCCTATCCCAAATACAAAAGGATTCTGACTCCTTTTCGGCAGACGGTATTTGGAGATATGAGCAAATTCTCCTTTTGCCCATAGCTTTTAACCCTTTCCCGAATACAAACGCCTTCTGACGCCTTTTGCAGCAGGCGACAATTGAAAACCTTGAGACTAAATGAGAATCTTCTTATAATGAGCGAATTCTCCTTTAGTCTCAAGGTTTTCAACTTAAAATTAATGACTAAACACTTTTTCTCTAAGAATTTTCTATGTTTGTGCCGATGCTTTCAAAGTTGTCTGCTGCAATTTTGTAAAAAAACGGGGAAAGGGTTAACTTCCAATCGACAACCAACCACATGTTCATTAAGAATGTGTTTCCTTTGCGTGGATGCTTTTCAAGTCGTCATCTGCTAATTGCTTTCTTAAAAAGAATGAAATACTTAAAAGATCATGATCTTGATATTGTTTTAAACGACCAATTTGAAGCAAAGCATGACTATTTGTAAAACCAGGTGACAGCTAAACCCAGGATGCACTTAACACAGGATGCACAAGAAGTTCTCTCTGCAAAAGAACACTTTCAAAAATATTGCGAAATTGTAAATAACATGTTGTCACATTATTTCAATAATTGTTTTAATTTAAACATGCTTGGTCTCTGGTAATATTACTCATTCATATATATTTTATCTTTTTAAGAATAGTCTGAGCATTTTAATATAAAATGATACTCATCTGCAATTTCACTATTATTGCATGATAACCGTATTATTTCATGTCTAGGCATTCTTTGATGATTATATGTACAAAATTGAATGTTCAAAGAATGCAATGGTGTTCTTCTGAGATCAGGTGATAAAAGATCGAGATATAACTCATATTCAATTATATCTTTGATAAGTTTAAAATGTTTACAAATGTGAAGAGAATATCTATATGCAATTGTCGAAAAAACATTTCGGGTGTAGTTGTCTAATAGACGCTGTTAAACGAAATGTACACATGATTTACTGCCCACCGAACATGGGTTTTCCTACATTTAGGCAAACCCATGTTCGGTTAACATCCTTTTTATGCTTGAAGCCCAAGAACAAACACATTCGGCGCATTCGTTTCTTGAAAGTTCATATACTTTCCGTAATGCAACATTATTAGTGGCATTAAGTTTAGAAAACTATTTTAACATTTTAACATACCTTAATATATACAATCGGTATCTCCCCAATTCTGCATAAATACTTGCATTACATGTACCCTTTCTCACATTCAAGAACATGTAACACAATTTTAAATGAATTCTTTCTATCTCTTTTGATACACTAAAACTACAGATTTCTTCAGAATAATTTAATATAGATCCGACAAAAGAGTCGAAGAGCTGACATAACAATTTTGGTTTTAATGTATATTTTCGGCAATTTACAAGTTATACGTTCAATGCCTTTAAAGCTTTACCCAGCAGTTGTTCTTGATTGTTCCATAATTGCCCTGTGTAACTGAAAACAGAACTTATAGTTAAAATTATTAACATTTTCCAGTACTACGCTGCTTTAAATAAAACGCTTGGTGTGATAAGTTCTATCCCGTTTATGAGAAACCATAACTTTAGTTTTTAAGGTGCTTACTTCTAAACTACATTTCTTACAGTACTCAAATATCTATGTTGGAGGTCCTCGGGAGAGCGCCAGATACACACTTTCTAATTTACTAACGTGCCCACCTTTGATAAAAATTAATAGCACTTGACTAGCACTTATTCAGCTGTTTGAGTAAATTCACCAACTATTTCGCGCACCACTTCCACTCTTCTATTGATTTTCATACAGATGAAGTTGCCTGTACTGACCCTGATATCTGTAAAGACGTGTGTGATAATGCGGCCGGATGTAGTAACATTGCCTACCCGAAACTAGTTCTTGAACTACTTCCTGTGGGTCAGTATCGACTAAGTACATTTATATAATGATGCAGTAGCGTTATCCGAGCCTCTGTGTCTGGGTGTTTACCATTTACCAAACGATAACGAGATTTTACGAGTTTGTTGCAGACGACGCTATAAATAATTGTGGGAAAAGTAGAAATTGCTCAAATAAGAAATTTCTCCTTTTCTCACAATTATTTATACGCTATCAACGTATTTTTTATATTATATAACAATTTAATGTGTCGTCTGTAACCTCTTTCAATTTGGGACAGTCTAAACTGTGTCGTTTTGGTAAAGAGTTAAATAGAGATTCAGTGACGTTACCAGGAATCTTCAAATGAAACTGTAGCTTTGGACTGAGTGCATTTATACGTTTCCAACCCCTGCTCCGTGTTGGTATATTAATGTATACAAGAACTGATTATTGATCTTTTTACCTACAAATAAACTATGGTGGAATCAGGAAATAAAGAAAGTGTTAACTGTTTGTATTTCTAACCAAATTAAATGATTGCATATTCATTATTGATTCTGCGATCATTTATTTGTCGTACGTTTCTGCTCCTTTTGCTGGCGATGGGTGTTTTGCCAATGGTGGTAGGTCAAATGTCATCCAGCATTAGCTTACGAATATCGAAAGCCGACCACATAGATAATATCAGTTCAGGATCACAACTCAACATTTCTTCATATTTTCACATTGAGCAAATTCCCCTTTTGTCTAAGTGTTTTCAGATGTCCGCTGCGGCCGAGTTCTATCGACGTCAAAAGGCGTTTGTGTTTGGGAAATGATTAACTGTTCAGTTGACCCTCGTTAAATCGGATATGCCGAACTAATGGATATCTCGAAATAAAGATTTATTCCACTCCGAATTTTGGAAAAACAAGAATCTTCTTAAATTAAAGTCATGCATGCATTGACAAAGTTAAAATACAGCTTAATGCAGGTTGAAATCCTAAAGGAGCTTTTAGCATTGTTTTCAACCTGTATTAAGTCAGATCCACTTAGATAGATAGATTTATTTCAATATTGTGCAAGTAACATGGTAACAATAATGGTAACGATACAAATAAGATGTAACACATAGATTTATAAATATAAAAATAAAGCATACATATAAATATTATAAAATAATATATTAATAAATAGATGTTTAATAATGTACCATATTAATCACATCAATATCAAGGATAACACAAGAAAGGAGAATACACCTCTTATTTCCATTGTGGTCCTTAATAGTGGTCTGACGTAGAGAGGTATAAAATAATTGTACACTTAAGTGAAAAATGATATATATGGAGCAAAAAGCACATATACAATTTCTTCATTAAAACCATCTATTAAATTACTAAAATGACTACAATGCTAATTAATACTGACAATAACACAAGGCAACTTGGCACAATATTTACCTATACAATCATATCACAGTATTGCAAAACATCTTGTTAAAAATTAACTAAAAATAGTTCATTTAGCTTATAATAGTTCATGTTAGAAATCGGATATTTCAAACTCCTGTTATCTCGAAGTAATTTGTATGGTTTGTGAACTTCGACATATCGAGAGTCATCTGTATATATTTTGTATATGCTTTCTTACAGGTGGCCGCGGTTTACTAGTAGCGGTGATGTTATCGGCCATTATGAGCTCACTAACTTCCATATTTAATAGCGCTAGTACCGTGTTTACGATGGACATCTGGCGGAAACTGAGACCACGTGCTCAACAACGAGAATTGCTGATTGTCGGGAGGTATGCGTATTTCGTTGTTCTCGATCGAAAAGGACGTTACTCCATTGCGTAACAAGCTGGAGTTGGAGCTGCACTTTTCGACAGACCAAGATTTGTTTTGTTTGTTAGGTTTCTTGCCGTTTTGTAAAATAACGTTAACTACGAAGTTGCAGGGGAAGGAAGTCAAGAATATGAAATTTCCCCTCTGTTAAGGAAGTAGCCAAGACTGACTTATGTTTTACAGTCAATCTTGTATTAAACGACCGTCTTCAAAAGTCGTTATATAAGGCAGATGGCAGCTTAATACAGGATGCTAGTCATGTAAAAAGGTACGATGGGAGCTTTCTGCATGACTAGCATGATGTGTTAAGCTGTCACCTGGTTTTACAGACATACATGATTATAATAAGAGTGGGTGGTCGCTTAAAACAAGATCGACTATATATCAGAATGGAAATCATATGTACACATTAATAAAGTATTTAAACAAAATATGAAATTGGAAAATCGTTACAATAATGTTTGACTCCAAACCTGCTTTTTTTGTTGCCAGATATGTCTCTTAAGACGACTTACATGTTTGTATTTCTGTCTAAATGGGCATCTCCTTGGTACTGATTACACCCTAGGGCTGTGACGGGTACCCGAAATATTCGATGATATCGGATCCAGCTTCAGATTCGCGGGTACGGATCCACCCCTGGAAATTTCGGTTCCGAATATGTATTTTCGTAGTTGTATGTAACCTAGCGCTGTTTTCACAAGATTCTTGTTTATACAGACTGGTTCTGTTTAAAAGATAAAAGATACGTTTAACAGTCGATATTTATGGACATTTCACTGAAAAAAATGCATAACATCCGAGATCATTCGGCTTTTATCGTAAAAAGTACCTATTGTCGCGAACATGTCAGGGCGGAACATTTATGACTCTGGATTGTCTTCGTAGTAGAGTAAAAGAAGGACCCTGCAAATAGAGGAGAGATAAGCAGAACACATCCCTTTCTGGCACAGATACCATCCAGGTATCGTGTTATGCAGGGAACTTTAGTCTCCAGTTAGATAAACCTCTCCACAGCAGGGGACACCTTGTAAGTGCTCATATGGTTTGCCTGGACCCGGACAATGTTTATATGTGAAAACAAAATTCAAACTGTATGAACTGTGAAAATTGGATTTGTCAACGAGCAATGTATTAAGTGTTAAGATTTTATTTTATCTCGACAGTGCTATACAATGTTTAAATACATTTTTTTTTATTGCGGTATAATATTAACATACTTTTTTTACCGGTCCTTAAGAAAGAAAAAAAAAAAAGATGGTTACAGAGTATTTTTTATGTGTTTTTGGTAAATATGTTTTTAGCCAAATTATATTTCTAAAACATTTATTTCTTTAATTTGGACAGTAAAATTCTTATTTTCTCTTATTTGATGGATCCCGATCCGAAAAACTGCAAGAAACCTTATTTTGATTCGGATTCGGATTCGGATCCGAACCAATTTTCTGTGCAAGAAAGGGGTGTGTTCTGCTTATCTCTCCACTATTTGCAGGGTCCTTCTTTACCTCTACTACGAAGACAATCCAGAGTCATACATTTTCCGCCCTGACATGTTCGCGAAAATAGGTACTTTATACGATAAAAGCCGAATGCTCGAGGATGTTATGCGTTTTAGACTGTGAAATGTCCATGAATATCGACTGTTATACGTATCTTTTATCTTTTAAAAAGAACCAGTCTGTATAAAAAAGAATCCTGTGAAAACAGCGCTAGGTTACATACAACTACGAAAATAAATATTCGGAACAGAAATTTCCAGGGGTGGATCCGTACTTGCGAATCTGAAGTTGGATCCGATATCATCGGGTACCCGTCACAGCCCTAATTATTATCTTGACATTTCAGGGTATTTGTAGTCATCATGTGTGTGATTGCTGTCCTGTGGATTCCAATGGTCAAGGCCTTTCAGAGTGGACGCCTGTTTAACTATATGGTGGCTGTGGAAGGTTATGTTGGATCTCCCCTTGGTATTCTATTTCTACTCTCCATATTCTGGAAGAGAACCACAGAAACAGTAATTCTGACATTTCACAAGTTAACTCTTTTCCAAATGCTTTCTGATTTTACACGTAGCTTGCGCTAACGGCTTTGAAATTACTTTGGTCACGAGTAATTTCTCGTTTTTTCACAATGATTTCAGTGGCAACGGAGCAATACCATTTGAATGTTGCCATATATATCTTAATCTGATATCTGCATATTCAGTACAAAATGTGCCGATCAGAGCCTTTACAAACAAAATGGTTGTACTATTCCATTAGAGCTGATATTTTTTGGAGTCCAGTAAAAAACATTTATTTGCTTAACCCATTACCAAACGACACATTTTGGAACTTTCCGAATTGAAAGATGTTGCAGACGACATTCAACATTTTAATAAAATATGAAGATATTGGTTTGGTAGGCTTATACATCATTTTGATAAAAGGAGATATAGCTCAAGATGAGTACATTCTCCTTTTATCACAATGATTTCTCGAGTCGTCTGCAACAAACTCGTAACTTCATGTTATAGTTTATTAATGGGTTACCGTCGTTGTCCTCTGTACCTTACTAGAGCGTAACCAGTATCATAGTATTGTTAACTCATTGCAGGCTGGGACACAAAATGGCCGCCTTGAAATGTCCTACTGCAGCAGAGTCAATTCTGGCATCATTTTTCAAAAAAAGTAAAGTGCTGGAGACAAACAGACTGGAGCCAAGATCAGGTCCCACATATGTCTTGGCTCCAGTCTGTTTGCAAATTTGTTTAAGTACTGATAGATCATTATCCCGCCTTTAATGGGTTAAATAATCGTTAAACTCTTTCTCTTGTTTTGAAACAAAAAATCATTGTGGGACACGACTGGATGTTTGCAATCTTTAGTACAACACACCCCTAGTTATCAAGTGAGCTACCTGGTCTCGATGACATCTTTGCAAAATGAGCAGCTTTGAACATTTATTTTAATCGGTAAAAAGTATTTTTCTTCAATGAATGTAGTATCAGTAGACGTCGAGAAAAGAAATAGACTAGTAACCCGTAACGACACAATAACGAGAGTTAACCAGTTGGTTTCAGACGCCTCTAAAAATTATTGTGGGAAAATGAGAAATTGCTTCCCAACCAAATTTATTTTCCTATTTGTTACAATTTAAATTGTCGTCTGCAGCCTCTTTTAATTTGGGACAGTCCAAAATGTGTTTACCAATTAGTAATGGAATTACAAGTCATTGAAATATATATGGTAGATACCCATTGAACACCTCTCGTGAACACTTCATGAATACATATAACATAGTTTGTTTTCTTTAAATTAAAAATATCCAGGGACATTTCTATTTAGGGTGCATTTTACGGTATTCTCCTCGGTCACCTGGTGGGCATATCTCGACTGGTTGTAGAGCTCGTGTATCCAGCTCCACCTTGCGGTGAGGACGACACTCGAACCCCATTTCTCTCGGTCCTTCACTACAGCTACTTCGTGCAGCTGCAGCTTCTGTTTACCGCCATTATGATTGTTGCCATCAGCATGTGTTCGACTCCCAGATCAGGAAAAGAGGTTTGTTTTTTAATATAAGGTTTTTAGTCCTGTCAACAGTATTTTAGTTTTGTTCGATGCTCGGCTTATTAGTGACTTAGGAAGACCCCATTTGTTGACCTGCCCATATAGGCTCCATCAAGTATGAGTGCAGATATATGTGCAGATCTATCGACCTTCCTCAAGCAGCCGGAAACATTTCCCGCGTAAAAGCTGAGTCAGTTACTCTATCAAGCATAGTGTAGATCTATCGACCTTCCTCAAGTCAGCCCGAAGAATTTCCCCCGTATAAGTTGAACCGGTCTAATCGGAACTTGAGTCCACGCGGAGCAATGCCGGGTAAATACTCGTTATTAATATAAGTGTTTAGAATTCAGCCTAAATCGGTTAACCATTGCCTAACGTTTATTTTATAGTTAATCCTTTTCCAAATACACATCTATTTGTAGTGAGTTTGCTATTTTGGTCCATCAATTGATATCAATTGCTATCAATAGTCAATGCTACAATCTAATACGGCGTAATAGCATAGCACCATATCTCATGCTTGCCGTTCAAACACACTAACTATTTACCAAAGTTTACCTGGTTAACCCTTTACCAAACGACACATTTTGGACTGTCCCAAATTCAAAGAGTTTGCAGACCACAATTTAGTTTGCAATACATTTTGAAGTTATGTAGTAGATATGGTAGAAATCATTGCGATAAAAGGAGAAATTGCTCACTTGAGCAATTTCTCCTTTTATCACAATGATTTTTAGAGTAGTCTGCAATAAACACGTAAAATCCCGTTATTGTTTGGTAATGGGTTAATTGGTTATTCTAAGGAGAGATGGGAGAAATACACACCAAATGTTTGCGGAAGTTAGGCTCATTGAACCCAGGACTGTCTTACTAGTTAAAACATATTTGTTTAACATCGATTGCGAAACCAGTTCTTACAACAGATTAATCTGTCTCGAGTCTGCTTCCTGAATACATAACCGTTTGACAAATATGAACCTGCTCATCACAGGATTCGAACCCTCGACCGATTTGGAGTCCGACGCTCTAACCCTTGATCACTGTCTTCCTGTATTTCCGTAATTGTACGGACACACAAAATAAAGTGGCATATCGTCGGTCTCGATCGAAAAGGACGTTAGTGCAGCTTGAGACAACACTTACGTCCTTTTCGATCGAGACCGACGATATGTTCATGGCCCTTACATCACACCTTGAAAGCAGGTTAAAAGTCGACATAGTCGATTATAACCTGTAATAACACGATGACTACCTTCATACTTCCGAGGTCTTTCATGAAGTATGATGTGTTCAGAATCACCCCCAGCAAACCCGAGACATCAGTACAGCGTTTACTCAACGTCAAACCGACATTGCAACGTCTGTTGACGTCGGACCGACGTCGGACCGACGTAGAACAGACGTTATAAGTTTTCTGGGACGCGTGCTTTATTTTAGTTGACAGGTGTGACGTGGTGGACAAAATACCAGCAAGCGGACAATGAACCGGATGTAGAAATGGAGGGCAAGGATCCGATTCGCGAATTGAGGATTAAACCGGCACATAGGGACAACGGTATGAAAACAAGGACACATGGTCCAGAATATAATTTTGAAAAATTGACCCGATTCTATAGACATCAAACTTAATAATTTCAATGCAAACGGCTTATCAATTGCTAACATGCGCATTACATGTTTGTATAGTTTATATTGTTTAGATTGCCCCGACTGGTATGCAACACTATTCTTGCCTGATCCTATCAGGGTAATGTTTTCAATTGTTATCAAACCTGTCGTTAGCAAACTCTTTCACTTGGGTTTGTTTTGTGTCGTTTGGTCATGGAATATAAGTATGAGAAAAACTTTAATGACACTCGGACATGAATGGTGCAACGAACGGAAAGGGAAAGTTTTAAGTTCTGTTCCTGTTTAAAAGATCGGTCAAGTGAAATGTCTATGAAAACTTAATGCTAAAATAATAAATAATTCATAATGACAAGAAAACAGAATTGATTCATCTTGACGTAAATCTTTTTTGTGTCTCAATGTTTTCTGATGCCGTTTCTTATATACATAAGGTAACGGTCATTTCGACAAAAAATATAATTTGTCCCTAACAAACATTCATTCTATCGTCATAACTCATTTTTTCGATGCGAACATTATGATTTCATGTGTCATAATTTACGATTACATCTGCCGATGATTTGAATTTGTACTGGTCACAAAGTTCCATATAGTAGGTGTTAACCCTGTCTCTGCTTTCTAAAATCTGCGGCAGACGACATCAATGTCAGAGATAACAATACCGGAATTTCTTGTAAATCCTATTTGTTTAAATAATTCAAATGCAAAACATTGAGACAAAATAAGAATGTGCTCATCATCAGCTAATTCTACTATTGTCTCGATGTTTTGAAATATCGTCCGCCGCAATTGTGGCAACATGCATTTGTATTAGGGAAAGAGTTAACTATTGCGTTTTTCCTTTTCCCATTAGCTCTACTATCGGACAGTCAAGAAGATGTCACGGATAGTGCGGACCAAAGTATACGAGCACGCCTCTGGGCCGCTATGTGTGGCACACAAACACGTACACAGACCGTCTATTCATTTAATCTTGAAGACACCCGAAAATTCCTTACACAGCGCAGGTCGACGGCCAAATTCTTGAATGTCCTTGCCGTAACATTAATTGTTCTTGTTGCATTTATAACCGGATTTTATGCTTAGAATTATAAACTTCTTAAAAAGCATGAATGCGCAAGTTAATGGATTGTGTGTTAAGTTTTAAGTATTAGCTATATTTTATGTCAGGTCAAAGAGGAATCGTACTTTTTCGTAAGAGTTCGTATTTCACAGAAGTCTCCATGAATTTTACAAAATAATATAATTTTTTAATTATCTAATGGCGGAAGTATAACTTGAAGATGATTTTATTATTATTATTATTATTATTATTATTATTATTATTATTATTATTATTATTATTATTATTATTATTATTGTCATCATTATGATGATGATGATGATGATGATGATGATTTATGTGTTTCTGCATAGAATAAGTATAATGCATGGATTTTTTCTTATTATCGATTGTACTGACATACAACTGCCTGTTTTGTCTGTGCTTCTGTCTGAATATGTTTAACTTCAATTAATAAAGAAATAGTTTTTCATAGAAATATTAATTTTGATTGCCACACACGAATGCTCTTTAACAAAGGGAGAAATGCCTGTGATATTTATTACCAAATGTGATGAAATTGTCATGTTCAATCATAAATAAGTCTCGTCTGCTGGTGTTTTCAATTTATATTAGTCTCAACATATCACATGCATTCATGATTCAAAGTTAACTAGGTTATAAAGACCCCAAACCTTAGGTTTCGATCCATTTAAGGAATGAAGACAAAATATTTCGGTTCATGCATGTATAAACAAAAAAAAAACTAATCACGCAAGTGTGATAATGCTTTTTTTGTTCATACCTGCATGAACCGAAAAAATACACTTACAAAGGTATGAGTAATTAACCTTGTTTTTATTAGATTCTAGGCTGCAAATCCCATAAAAATATCAGTGAAATTACGCCCTATATTTTACGGCTCTAGAAATGACGTCATTAATTTGGCGCGTGATATGACGTCATATTAATTGTTTCGTTCATGGAGCTATGAACCAAATAATTCAACCAATCAAAACATGCCATTTTTTTAATGAAATAAGCGTATGGAATTATGTTTATGAAATTATAAGACAGTAACTCCAGCTTAGGACACAATGAAGAAATGCTGGCACATCTTATAGTATGAACATTGCTATGCGATACTGATTCTTGCAGTAGTTTAACGTATTAAAGGATGAGTTTAACTTTTTTGTTTTCGACGTTTAAATGATTATGGTGATTTAAGGAATGAAGAGAATATATAAAACAAATGTCATGGAGGTATGAACACACAAACCGGTTTCATAAAACAATAATGATAAGGTCTTTGTTTTCATGACTCCATGAAAACAAAAAATAGTCTCTTCATTCCTTATAATTTGTTATCATTCACAAATATGGACATACTTCTTTTCATTTCTTATCATTAATTTGCAATTATTCGGTATTTAAAGCCCTTCAGCATTTCGTTAGAAACTAGTTTCTTGATTCCCCAATATCAACCAATGAAACGCAAGCACTAGATTATATTTTTTTCATGGAGCTACGAACAAATAAATTCAACCAATCAAAATACGCCAAAACTGATGTAAACAACTATAATTAAATTATTTTAACTCAACTCAACTTTTTTAGCAAGTCGGCAAACAGAAATTGACATTGGCTATACATGATATGGAATATGGCATAAATACAACATTCTACAAGTACAGCACTTATACAAATGCTCAAAAAGACAAAAAAACACACAAACAAACAGACAGACAAACAACAGCATTTATACAAAACACAGTTACAACCACGCATCTTGATTAAATGCACGATTTTGAATCAAAGAATTTTCTCTTAATTCCAAAGCTTCCCTAATATACCACTATTACGACTTAACCCTTTCAGCGGATTCGAACCCACAACACCCGTGTTAACCCATTTCCAAACGATAACGGTATTTTACTGGTTTGTTGCAGACGACTTTAGAAATCAGTGTGATACAAGGAGAAATTGGTCATGATGAGCATTTTCTCATTTTATCACAATGATTTCTACCATATCAAAGCAATGTCTAAATATTATTTTACAATTTAAATTGTCGTCTGCAATTTGGGACAGTCCAAAATGTGTCGTTTGGTACCGAGTTAAGAGGCCGACGCCCCGCTGCTTGACCACTGTTCTCCACAAACATGTAACAATCAATTATTTACATCTTTTTGAAGTATAAAATACTTTAAATAAATTATATGGATTACCTTAATTATAACACTTGTAAATCACTCTAATTACCGCGTCACACTGTGGCGAGTTTGCACTTCGAATTATGTACGATTTGAAGCGAAATATAGCTCGCCAAAAATGCACGCAGCCTGGTCCTGGAATGTCTTCAATATGATATGTGTTTCCGTTGTCTTCGGCATTGACAAGACCGACACATATACGAGATTTGTACGACATCGGAGATATGTCTTTGACACACGTACAATATGTGGTTTGATTTCGCCGCATGTCGAGAAGATACCGTAGACGAGTCCCCCATTCCTATTACTTCCCTACCAACCATCTGGGTTTATTAGTCACCAATAATATAAACACGATGACTCATGACTTCATTTTCACATGACATATTAAATCACTAAGTTCGTTCGAAAAGGACGTAACTCTAACTTGTCTCAAACTGGAGTTACGTCCGTTTCAAAGTGTTACTTTTCGGGTTTCTTGCATTGGTTTCCCAGTTTTTAACCAGGTTTTCCGAAGGAAAAACTGATTATTAGATTGCTGAATGTCGGNCTTTTCCGGGCCATAACTATGTCGTTCATTGTGAGATTTTAAAATCATTTGGTACATTTGTTCACCATCATTGGACGGTGTGCTATGCGAAAGAATTACGTCGATATCTCCATGGTCACTTTGAGAAAATAAATGAATAATGAATTTGACACAAGGGGGGTAACTAGGAACAATCAGTAACAATGCACATTTTGAATTGTATCCCTTTATCAGATTTTTTTTTTCAAATTGAAAACCTGGTTTTGTGACAATTATGTCCCTTGTTTTGGTCACTACCCTGGTATTTATGAAAACCTCTTTTACGCTTTTTACGGCCAGGGATCGAATCTACTCGTTATATCCTTGCCTGAAACGCTTAGAGACCGGTTGCAAAGTAATAGGAAGGATGATAATTAAAAACCACCAGCGCACGTGCGAGATAGCACATTTTACTCTTCCTCTTCTTTATTGAATTTCGGTTAATGTATATTATACATTTGGTAAATGCCTTCATTCTTTTCAGTTTCGTTTTCAACTTTTTGAGGGTTTTCACTAACTTTTCCCCTTTATCTAACCAAACCTATGCTTATACATTTCTGTTTGCGAGCATTTGCGTGATAATTGTGTCTCGCAGCGGAATTCGCACAGGCTTATATCGGGCAACACTTTATATCACATTTCCAGAGTTGAGAGACGAATAAATCATATCAATGTGATCTCAATAAGCGTCGAAATATATTGGCCGAGCCGGGATTTGAACTAACGACCAAGTTTTACAAGTCACCTTCTGGCGTCTTTGCATTACACGACATTTAAAAACATTGAGACAATAAGATATTTCGCCCATGATGAGCACATTTTCATTGTTGTCTCAATGTTTTACACTTGAATTAATCACACTCTGTGTTTTTACCATATTTTAAACATTTCTTTCTTCTATTAGTTTGGTTTTCGTTAAAAGAGGAAAATGGTAAATCCCTGATTCAGCAACTGTAAGGACTTGGTTGTGTGCATATTTCAAAATGATTTGTTTAATAGTGAAAACATTCCCCATAACATTCCCAATTTGTCTAATTATTTCCAGCAGTATCGAAAGAATTAATCATGCTTTATCATGAAGTGCTATATTGCTTTTTTCACATGACCCGAATGGTCAATATATTGTCGATCTCGATGGAAAAGGACGTAAATCTAGGCTGTTACCAGCCTGAATAACGCATTTTCCGAACGACATTGTCGAAAGTTTAATGAAACGGTAGCAACAATTTAAGGAGCAAAAGTAACCAGAACCCATCAAAGATGTGACGTCGGTTCAACGTTGGCCCGACGTCAATCGGACGTTATAACGTCGATTTGACATCGGACCGACGTAGAACAACGTTACACGTTTGTTGGGAAGGAACGCACAGGTCAAGCATGCTTAAACACGAAATACAATATCGATTTTTTTTTATTAATAACCAGTGCATAATTATAATATACAATTATAATTTGTTCAATGATACGATACTACCAATTTAGGGTTTCCGAAAAAACGGAAGGTTGATATAATTCCCCTTGAATCAAAACTAAGCAATAACAAAACAAACCTAATTGCGACAAAACATGGCCTTATAGTAGTTGCGACATATGTTGGGAAAGATCAGCCTGTGAGTATTGCATATCGTCGGTCTCGCTCGAAAAGCACATAAATGTAACTTGTAATAAGATTTAGGTAGGTCCTTTTAGAGCGAGACCGACGTTATATTAACCCATTACCAAACAAAAACGAGATTTTATGGGTTTCTTGCAGACTACTCTAGAAATTATTGTGATAAAAGGAGAAATTGCTCAAATGACGAAATTATCCTTTTGTCACACTGAAATCTACCTTATCTACTACATAACTGCAAAATATATCGCAAACTAAATTGTCGTCTGCAAACTGTTTGAATTTGGAGAGGTTCAACATGTGTCGTTTGGTAAAGGGTTAATTGTTGACGTTACATACCGCTTCGAGCGGATTTTTACATCTGTACAGATTTAGACGTTCATATATCGTCGGTATCGATAGACAAAGATTTAACTCCAACTTGTCACAATCAGGAATTACCTTCTTCTCGGACGAGACCGACGATTTATCGTTTTGAAAATGGAAGGATTGTACCGGATTAGCCGTTAATTGTTAACACCTTTTCGGTTTAAGAAATCAGACTTTAAAAGCATCTCAACATTAGAATCAAAATCATGGTGAAAAGATGTTTAGCTAAGAATTTAAAATAATTGCAAATTTTTAAACATTAAGACAAAAGGAGAATGTGTTCATAATGGGAAAATGTGTATTGTATTAAAACCTGAACAATTCAACAAAAGGGTCTAAACACATCTGCGCTGAACTCTTTCCCGAAAAGAAACGCATTCCTAGGCGAACGACAATTGAAGACTTGTAGACAGAAAGATAATTTTCTCATGAAATGGATTTAACAGTAATTTGAATAAATCAAGTTTATATCGGAATTACATCAAATTAGCTACATACACTATGCTGCCTTCTTTTGTTGGCTTTGGTTGTTAGTTTTGGTTTTGACTTTTGGTTTTGAACAGTATTACAGTTATTATACCACGGCACTTATCACACGTATGTCACGCTAGTGGTATTTCTTTACACGTACTGGTCATTAATCTTTCCAAGCCATTATTCCATGGGTACATAGGATAGTTCGGATAAACAAACAGACAGACAGACAGACGGACGGACGGACAGACGGACTGACGGATAACGTCAAAACTATAATCTCCGCGTTCGGCGGGTTATAATAAATACTTATTAGAATAACAAGACGTATACAAGTTAACACGTGACGTCGGTCCAACGTTCACCGAATGTTTTCTGCTGGAAGTGTTTCATAAGGCGTTTTCTTTAAGGAAACAGATAACCTTTAAGCTGGCGTAAACGCTTTCTGACGCCTTAACACCATGATACATTTAGAAACCTTGCAACAAGTGAATATTTTTCCCGCTAAATATTAGTATATTTTCAGTTAAACTCAATGTTTTCAACTTTATTTTCATAACAAAATAGGTTTTATAAAGAATTCGCTTCTTGTGTCGAGTTGTTTTCAAAGCGTCTGCTGCATTTTCTAAACGGAGAAAGGTTTAACTATGCTGCAACTTGAGAAAATGGGTTTGAAAACGTCATGTCTGTCTAAATCCCAAGGGGCATCTATTCAGCTTGTCACGGGCTGAGATACATTCTATTGATAAAATAAACTTCATTTCGAGTTTCGATACGTCCTTTTGAAATTAAAAATAAATTGGCCATACATCTTCAATAATGAGCGTTTCTTGCACACGTACGTTAGTCTGTCAGCAACGTATCTCAATGTGTACCTGTCTATACTCAATTACATATTTCAAACCAGAATTCGACAGGTAAGTGCAACACTAAGCTAAGTGTTGCTAGATTTAGCAGCACTTAGGTAAGTGTTGCACTGATCTAACGAATTGTCCTTCCAAATTGACAACCCGTATCTTTGGGTTTCTTCAAAAAGGAGGTAATTTCTGTCATTCACATGCTAAATTTACGTATTTTCTCAAGATAACCGTCTATAGGCTCCTATTATCTCAGACGATCCTGTTTTCATTTGACCAATAAGGCCCGTTTTTCATAACATGTCGTGCTAGTTTAGATTTAACCGAAAGCAAGCTCCGGTGTTATCTCTCGATGGCGCCCTTTTTCCTGTGCGAAGTTTTAATAGCCCGTCCAAATTAAAAGCAACCAAATTAAAAGCCACAGCGGTACGCAATTTTAAATTAATAGTATTCTGAAAATGATGCTTTCGAAAACAGCTCAAAATTATAGCAATACGAGAATTGTGTACTTAACAGCATTGTTTGCTTTTGTCACATTGTAATATAATGTATTTTGCTCAAAGTGAGATAAAGTGAGTAACTGTCGAGAAAACAGTCCGCAAATTCCCTGATTCATCTGACATCTTAGAAGCAGATTTCATTATAAAACAATGTATCAAAAGAAGAATATGGTACATGCAAATTCGTATGTTGGTAGATTGTTTTACAAACATTCTTTACAAATACCAGGGACATTCGAAAGGCTGCTCACACTCTGCATGATGATATCATAATTCAGTGTTATCTGCTTCTACCTACTTAGACAATGTAAAGGGCTAATTTCATCTTGTCGCAACCAAACACAAACAAATCCCCGTGTAAACGCGTCAAATTAGTGTTACATTCATATCAAAATACCTTTAAAGTGACGTCACGTTTGTTTATATGTATTGTCTTAACGATTCAAACACACACTTAAATCAATTCATATAAATGTAAACAAAAAAAGACGCCGCTATCAAGACATAGCTTTACAATTAATCTTGTTTTAAACGACCACTCTTAAGCAAAGCATGAGTGTCTGTAGAACTAGATGACAGCTTAATACAGGATATGGTACAATTTGCATGAGTTTGTGGTTTAGACAGGTAAACGTTGATAAGTTTTCGCAGTTTCAATGTTCCTTAGCACTTGCATTGGTGATAAAATTGTGCACCTTTGGACAATAGACGACGCATTGCAACTCTCAGCAACCCTTTTGGGTTATAAAGCTGAGAGTTGAATTATTGCAACTAGTCTATTGCCTGATAAATTTCTTCTTAATTATTCTGGTGAATTTCGAAAGCTCTTTCATTTCTGCTATTGATGACGGCGTCATGATTTTATTAAATGTCGTATGCCTTTCTATTTGGTTTCCTATATATCGATCCCGTTCGTTATCAAAATAAGGTCATTTCATTAAATAGTGTTTTTCAGTAGCTATTTCGTTTGTGTGACATAGGTTGCATAGGCGAGCATGGAACGGGGTGCCTTCAAAGCGGCCAGTTTCTACAGGGAGGAGGTGGTTGGCAGTAAGGAATTTGAAGATACTTTGGGACTCATCCGGATTAATTTTAATCAGGTAAGACTCAAACTCATGGTTTCTTTAAAAAATGCTGTAAAGACGCCCTTTGTTGCTTATTTGTAGTTCAGCGACCCACGATCGCTTAAATTGATCAATTATTGTTTGTTTTATTTGTATGTGGATGTTGTTTTGTGTAATTTGTGTTTGGTTTTGCAAGATGTCTGGTCTTCCAACAGATGTAAGAATTTCTTTAATTTTATGTAACCATTTGAAATTTGGTTGTGACAACATATGTTGGTAAGTTAGTAAAGATATTTTGCTTTCTTTGCCTGAAATGAGTCTATTCCAAAAGGAGATCATTTTTGTTTTAATATAAATGCTTAAAGGGTAGCGGCCTTATTCACCATATAGAAAGTTGATTGGTGTGGACCGACGGGCTTTAGTGATTTTTCTCATGAAGTCTTTGTAAATTTGTTCTAATATTTCTAGATTTTTATATCCAAATATTTCTGAGCCATAAGTAAGTATGGGTAGGACAGTATGATCAAAGAGTTTAAAAGCTAAGTCGATGGGTAGAATTACGAGTTAACACGAGGCCAAAGTAGGTGCATGGCTTTTGAGGCTTGTTCTTTTACATGTTTGCGCGCGTTTAAGAAAGATCCATTTCTCGAGAATGTAATGGCCAAGATAATGATAACTTCTTGTTATTTCAAGTGGATTATTTCCACACTTATAATTAAAATTGCAATAATTATGAAACGTGTTAAGGCTGTTTTGCAGGTCAGAAGCACTACTTGAGACAATGACGGTGTCATCTGCATACAATACGACCAGAAGCTTAAGCCACGATATTGCAGTATCTGGGTTGATTAGTTCAACCACAACAGATCCATTTATATGCAGGTATGAATGAAGGTCATTTAAAAAAAGCAAGAAAAGGACTGGGGATAAATTTTCTCAGAAGGACTAGGTGCTTTTGATTTTTTCAGTTTTAATATACATTTGTAAATTTCATCCTGGCTTATTTCAATATTTAAAAAATCTTTTGTGTATATATTTTATATCATTGTTAAAACGGATTTCGTCTATTGAATTTGTATTTATCTCTTTGAAGTGTTCGTAAAAAGATTCAAGTGGTGGAGAGCTGGTTTCTTTTGTTTTTGGTTTGAGAACCCTAAGGAACTTCCAGTATTTTTGAGGTTTTGTGTCATTCATTGCACGTAATTTAGCACTGGAGCATAGTTTTTCTCTTTTAACATAAAATTTGATAGTCCTTTTATTATGATTGCTGGCATGTTTCACACTTAATTTATTATCACCATTTTTATCAATATTGTATTTGGCTTTTGCTTCATGAGATTTATTTCTTGCTTGGTGACATTTGGGACCAAACCATGATTTATTGTTGGGATAATTATTTTTATAATTTGGTTTTTGGTTTGTGAATGTTTCTGAGGAGGCGTTTTCAAAGATGTTTTGCAATTCACGTGTGATATAGTCCAATGTTTGTTGTGATTGGGGGTATGTATTTAGGCTCAGATATAACTCCTCTAATTGGTGTTTGTTTATGTTAATTATAAATTGGTCTTTTTGATATTGTTCCCAGGCAAGGCGGCTAGAATTGTTTGTATTTACTGTTTTTTTTTTGCTTTGGAGTTGTACAGTAGAGATGTCGCATGATAACACATTGTGACCATCTGAGAATAAAGGGTCAGTTTCTATAATTTCGAAGTCTGTTATAAAGTTGAAGCTCTCGGCAGTTGCCAATACATAATCAATGACTGATTTGTCCCTGAAAGTAAAGGCGCCAGTTGTTTTATCCTTAAATAATCTGCCATTTATGATAATCATATTATTGTTTTATAACATAAGAAACCATGATTGTTTGTACGTTTGTCCAAAAAATTTCTAGTTAGGGGGACAGAAACGTTTTCAAGTAAAGTATGTTTGTAGAGGTCATTTTCGAGTTCAGCATCTATTCCGAAAATTTCATTAGTGTGGGGATCAGGAAGAATAACATCTTTAAGTGTCCCTACTCTACTAGTCGCATCTCCAGCTAGGAATACATATTTATTATTATTACAATATGAGGATAGTTCGTCCTCAAGTATGTTCAATTCATCGGGAGAGTAAAAACGCGAGTTTTCAGGGGGTATATAAATCGATCCTTGTATTCGGTCTTGGTCAAAGCCAGTTATTGTATTATCAATTTTTATGCCCCGGATCGAAGATTGGAGGTATATTGTTTTTTGCCTGTCTGTCTGTCATTCTGTCTGTCTGTCCCAAAACTTATACCTTGGTCATAACTTTGGAATATTGAAGATAGCAACTTGATATTTGGCATGCATGTGTATCTAATGGAGCTGCACATTTTGAGTGGTGAAAGGTCAAGGTCATCCTTCAAGGTCAAAGGTCAAATATATGGCTTCAAAGCGCAGTAGGGGGCATTGTGTTTCTGACAAACACATCTCTTGTTAGCCAAAGAACATAATCTGTGGAATTTGGTAAAACATTTACATGTGGAGAAATACTCTCTCTTACATAAACGCCAATGCCTCCGGATTTTCTTTTATATTCTATAGAACGGTGCTTATGAAAGAGAGTAAAATTTGGGATGTACAGAAAGTCAGTTACGTTAGCATTGGTTTCAGAGACACTTACTTACTTACTTACTGGCGTTCGCACAAAGATTGTGTAGTCATTGCGGAAATTACATGATGATGTGGTTTGTTAAGAGAGTGCCATTTATCCCAGCACCTCTGATTTCAACTCTGTAGGTTTTGGTCAGGTTACCTCTCCTTTAGCCTTTGTCGATCCAACGACGGACTGCAAGGCAGCAGCAGTTTTCTGTCGGGGTATCATCCCGTAGCCTTTGCCTCTCCCAAGGCATCCACAAGGCAGTGGAGCTATTTGGCCCATAGCTGGGAACTAGGTTTACAAAGCTGCAGAGCATGTTCCCGCGCCGGGGGGTCATACCAGCCAAGTATCTAGGGGCCTAGTTTCCTCCGAGACCTTGTGGTTTAGCCTCGGACCGCAAGGTGCCCAGTTACCGTCCATCACCTCGCGGAGGATCCCATTTCTGGGCCACAGCGGTCTTGATGCATGAGAGGCTATGCCTGGAAGAGGAAGACTGAATATGCTCCCCTTTTCACAGCATACACTGGTATCCAGGTGTGAAGCTGTAAGCGAGATACTTAAAGCACACACTTAGAGCATCACAAGTTGCGCATTATGCACCCATTACGACGAACTTTCAGAGACACAAAATAAATCATAATATTTTAATAAATTTTGAAATTCAGGTATAAACAGTCTTTTTTTTCAGGCCACTGACGTTTAAACAACCTAATTTAATGTAACTGTTTTTCAGGTTAGAGGCACAGTGTCTTCCCCCGGGGGCCTAGTGAGCTCCACCACGTTTAGGTGTGTTCCTGGATCCAGATGTGTCCCATGGACGCTGTATCGATGGTTGAGGCTTCGTTGAAGCAAGCTGTTGGGCCGTTTTGCGACTGGCGGTTTGGGGGGTCCCTACGTGGTGCGTGTGGGCGAGGATTCCCCTTCCGGGAAGGCAATGGCGATTGTTGTTTTTGCGGAGTCCTGTGCTAAAGTTCATGGGATGCATTGCGCTGGCTATGGTCCTGCGATACAGCTTTGTTTGAGTTGTTGGACTGGGCACGAGGAACTTGTGACATGGCTGGCTGTGTATAGGATTTGTTAACATTGCTAGCTAGGGCATACTGTGTGTTTGTGAACAAAAGGTTGTGTTTTGTAACACGGCTGCCTTGCATTATGGTATCCCAGTTTGGAAAGGCATCAGCGACAACGCGACTATCTTGGATTATTTTGGCTGGATATATTATGCTGCCCTTGCTATTTGGGTATTCTTTGCGTAGGCGTTTGAACTGTGGCCATAATTTCTTGCGTGCATCAACAATCTCGCGTGGATAATCTCTGAAAATGTGTTCCACGGAGCTTTTTAGCATCCGAGAAGATGTGCTCAGTATCACGGAAATCTAGACAGTATATAATGATGGGTCTTGTGTAGCCTTTTTAGAATTTCCCCAGCCTGAGTGTTCGAGGGATAGAAGGACAGGGGTCGATCTCGAGCTTCTCTCTCAAAACAGTTGATATTTTGTGGAGACAATTTTTATCTCTGTCCCCTGGAATACCACTTATTATAAGGTTATTTCGGCGACATCTAGCTTCGTGATCTATTGACTTTTTCTCTAGCAGCTTAATTCGCCGATCAAGGTCAGACATTGTTGTTTCAATTGTATTTACTTTGTTTTGTAAGTTCAGACAACTGTCAACTTTACTAGATATGCCTTTCATTTCCTGGAACAGCATAGACAGCTAAGCATCAAGTGAGAGACTCTCGTAGTCCGACAATGTTTTAGACCGTTCGTGCTCACTATTGCTTCCCGTGTTTGCCCGAGGCCGGTTTTTTCTCCTTTGTAGCCGTAGACCAAGATCCGCCATTTTGACTGAAAGTCTCATTGTCCAACACTTTAAAGTCGTTCCTAGTAAGAAATTGTGATAGATCGTCACAGTTTTGGTGTTCCATGTTTGTGAAATGCTTTTAACTTACACTTGTAAACAATAACATACCATCATTTAATGTTTATAACATTGTTTTCGTTGTTTTTGCTTTTTTACTCAGCTTGAAAAAAACGGGGTTATCCGCGCACTTGACCGGAAGCCCAACAATAACGTGTCATCAATGTTATTAAAAATTGTATTATAATTTGATTGATCACAGAGTCCAGAGAATTCCAATTCGGGTTGATGATCAATCTTTGAAACCATGACATTGACGTTCGTATGCCTTTTTTGTATGTGATATTGTCCATCATAATATTAAGTAAGGTTCAATTATTCGGATTTAAGTTCTGTGTAATGAGGAACACATCAAAACACCATATGGTTTCTCTGAATATTACTGTGAGAAAATTTTACATTTAATGATAGATCAAATATATTTTTTAAAAAGCCCTGAACGTTTTTGAATTGCGCATTAATGTTTAGTTCTGCATAATATATATCTAGCTTTGTTATTTCGTTCCCCGCCCGCGCGCTCTAAAATACATGCCAGTCAATAATGATGGACTAAACCTTGTCATACAATATATACTTCGCCTTCAAACAATTGCTGTCAATAATCACTAATTATGTCAGGGTTGTAGATTATATTTTCAATTTCAAGTTATTGGATTTTACTGATCGGATACGAGTATAATTCGATAAATCTGTGACATAATATAGACTTGATATTTTATTACAAGCGAACTATTTCCTATGGTTGACTTAATTTGAAGTTGTACAAAATTGATATGGAATGCCATGTTAATGCTTTCGTTTTTAAAAGTTTCAGAAAGCTTTTTGCTGGAAATACATTATATGAAGATCAAGTCTGTTGAGAAGCAGTCCTTTCTAATTCACTTTTGGAAGGTACATTAAACAATCCGAAATGTTAGCTATTGATTTTTCCGGGAGGAATTCAATTTATTGTCGTCTCTGATTTTTACGTGCCTTTCTTGGCATTTCATGGTGACATTATTAAAAAGAACATGCAATCAAAGGCCCTCTGTAGTATCAACACAGTCGAGTAACAAGATAAAATCACATTATTTGCCATGTAGGATATAACTTAACGAGTGGGCGGCTGTTTTATTGTATTATAAGTTTATGTTACATGTACACTTTAATTATGTTTGGTAGTTTTGATGACGACTTCTTTTTTTTGGGGTCTAAAATAAGCTCCAACATTAGCATAAGTTAAACATTATCTCCTGATAATGTGTCGATAGTTTTATTACTCCTATGTTGAAAAATATACTTCGAGACACCGTGTGTCCAAGAAAGGTTTTAAAATCGCAAATCCTGTCAGCAGTTTTAACTGTTAAAAATATATGAACCACTATAACATAAATTCACATTTCAGAGACCAACATGATAAGTCTATCTCCAAGTAAACTCCTGCTTGTAAACAAAAGAAGCGTGTGTCCATTGACTACCATACGCGTATCAGACATCAAACTTATTTTAAGTGATCAAGCTTGTCTTTTAAATCAAGATATAATACCATGCCTTATGCTATTGAAATGTTCGACAGATCTAAAGGATAACAATATAAGCAGTGTCAAATATATTGTTCAGTTGATAGTATCAGATAATTCGATGCCAAATATAGTCGGCGATTTAAATTACTCTCTTTTGAACGCGGATTTATGGACTTAAACGCACATGGAACTTATACGAGACTCAGAATATTGCCTTATTAGATAGGCAAACCCGTGCGAAATGATATTCATGAAATCATGAATTTTTCATACTTTAAAGAATTATTCATGAACTCTTCTTCTATAATTCTTAACGTCACTTCACGAAGTATTTTTCATGAAGTGAGGTTTTTCCAATTCATGAAGATATCAAGAATATATCAAGGATTCCCAAAATTCATGAATAATTCATAAAATGTTTAAAGAATAAATTAAGAATATTTTTTGAATTTAATATTCTTAAACCACCCATGAACTATCCATAAATTATTTTATGAATGTTTTATGAACATTTTTTGAATATAAGATTCTTAAAACACCCATGAATTATTCATAAAATATTTTAAGAATAAATGAAGAATATTTTTGGAATTTAGTATTCTTTAACCACCAATGAACTATTCATAAATTATTTTTGAATGTTTTATGAATATTTTTAGAATTTAAGATTCTTGAACCATCCATGAACTATTCATCAATTATTTTATGAATGTTTCAAGTCATTGAGCAGATCAGGTATTTTTGACCCTGCATTTCATAACTATATACATCCCAGGCGAAACGATGACCATGGTCACCATGGTTTTTGATGGTTAAGACCATGGTATTTGATTGTCAGCCATCAAAAACAGTGGTGGAACATGATCAGGAACATGGTTGCCATGGTCACAAAAACATGGACCATGGCTGGCAATGGTGACCATGGTTAACCATGGTCGGCAATGGTTACAAAAGACAGACCATGGTTGGACATGGTCACAAAAAACAGGGACCATGGCAGGCAATGGTGACAAAAGACCATACTTGACCATGGTAAATTAAAACATGGACCACGATTGGCAAAGTTGCTTTTATTTCCATTTTAGTGTTCCCATGGTGTTTAATGTTCATTAACATAAAATATGCAATAATGTTAATTGTTCTTGGAAGAATTAAAAGAACAGTTTAAGAAAGTTTTAATGACATCTTATTTCAAGAACAGTTTAAGATGATATCAAGAATACAAACATGTACATTGCATTGCTGTTTTTACAAAGGAAGAATAGTGTGTGCACAGGAAGTTGAAACAGGCAAGCTGAATGAAGCAACATGGTTTATGTTATATTTGGAAATGTAAGTCTTTAATAAATTATCGGCTAAACTGATCAGCCATTGGTTTCATTTCAACTTCTTTGGCACTTTGTTCACTTATGTTTCCCAATTTTTGCTACATTGTATCACTCTTTCGTCTGCTTTACGAATTGTTTTTGTCATTAACAGAATCAGAAGCATAACCAAGCATTTCATGTAACTAATTAACTGTTCGCCAACATGCCGATGGAGTTTACTCAAACAAAAACCGTTCAGACGATGTACTATTTTCCAAATTCCTCGCCACAGATTTTAAAAAGCTTACACAACGTGCAAAACCTTGTACGACATATTCTAAGCATGTTATAAAGCAAAACATGTTGTATTTTTCTGCGTTGTTTGTCATCTTGAATAGCAAACGCGTCAAAATAAAGTGCGTTCAGACGATGTACAATTTTCATTGTTTATTGTTCCTGAATGTTTAAGGAAACTTCAGAAATCTAAGAAAAACGACAATTCCCGGAGTACATTAGGCGACTACGCGGGTACTTTGCGCATAGTTAGCATTTATTTTAATATTATAAAATATGAGAATACCTTGATTTTCGTCTTTAAGCGAGAGCTTGTTCCGCCATTTCATGCGTACGATATCCTTTTGTGATCACGTGATTTCCCACAGTGAACATGTATAATAATATCAGAGACTGTGAAATTGTTGAAGCATGTTAAATGGTGAGCATATACTAGAAGGTCAATGTTCACCAATTACCTTGTATGTCTATACAGCCGAACTGTAGACATTTTATATTAACATCATTGTCATTTAATTAATATTACATCATCACGTGAATACCAGTTAATGGTAGCACGGACATGTTCTTATATATACATTTTTTTATTTAACAATTTTGTATAACATTCTTAAGTATTAATCAGTAGTTGCTAATTGAAAATAAAATACAGTATTGTTGCAGTTTTTCACCATGCATATGTTTGCAATTTCATTATGTTCAATACATGTTTGGGAGCAATGAATGTCTTGAATATACGGCGTTCAAAACATTGTATTGTTGTTGATCGCACAAAGTTCTGTAAAATATCAGAATTAGGCTTGCTGATGGAAATTTTTAGAAGTTCTCTCCCATGCATTGTAAATCACATACATGAAAAGTTCTGCCAAATGCCAGACATACTGACTTATAATGTCCGAATGATAGAATAAGCACAATGGACAATTGTTTTGGTAAAGCAAGGGGATTTTGGGAAGGGATATTGGAGGTAAGGATATATTGAATATAGATGGATGCTGTTAATGTCTGAACTGGCGAAAGACTGTCACAATATACAGGCTATATTGGCGTACGAGGACAAATAATGTACAGGCCAGTTGTAAATTCCACAGCCTATGTATTATCTGTTGAAAACTTGTCTCTTTATTCCCAACACTTATATGTTTTAAATATACTTTATAACTTATCATGATAGTGCATTTCTTGGATAAAGTCTGTTAAGGGTCATAGTAAAACAAATATAAAATTGAAGATATTTGTCATAGTTTGGATTTTAACCCTGTTCATAAATTCAAAGTGGAATGGTGGCAGCATAATTACCGCTGTTATAGTGCCAAAACTAGTCAGTGTTGTTTTCAGCCATGCGCTGAATGACCGGGCGGAAGAAGCGGTTAAACTATTAAACATCTTTGCAAAGATTCTGACAGTTTATAATGGTCAACAATTCCATTAAAAAATGACGATGCACGCACTATTTTNACATAATTTTTTTTTTTTTTTTTTTTTTTTTTTACAAAAAGTTTCCTTTACTTTCTTATAGCCCTCAACGCGAACACAGTAATTAAAAAAAATCACATTTTCCAACCCCATATATTACATGTATATCATCATGATAAGATAAGAGAAAAACACTTTCGTTATAAGTTGTTCCTTGATATTCACTAGTTTTTGCGATAATATCATTCGAAATGTTTTACATTTAGTTAATTCAGTTAACATCGATTACAATTCCTTTATGCGTTGCGGTCTAGTTTTGTGAGGATTGCGATAAATCTGATATTCATGACCAGGAATTATTCTGGAAGAAAATGCAGATGTGATATGGGAGATTATGCGACGTGGGTAATAATACATACCAGATGTTATTGTCTGGGCGAACTAGGAGTTATTGAACGCCGGAAACGTTATTTGAGTGCATCCTATCTTAGCGCGCAAGTTGTCAAATATAAATGAAAGGCTATCGGAACAGAATGCTAACAATACTATTCGAGAAAAGGTTTTGAACAAAATAGAATAGAAGCCAAATAAATGTAAAGTTGTTTTAAGGTACCTGACTCTATAACCCTTGTTATATTTGTGTGACACAATATGTAAACGATAGATCACAAATATATCAATAAAATACATACACATATAAGAGCTTCAAGAGAGCATATGAATCATAAATGTATATAACTCATTGAGTTGCTAATTGGTACTAACTAATTCATCTACTCGATAAAATTGCTAGAGTAAACTTAAGGCAGATAAATAAGTGATTCTTTGAAAACGTTAACTAGCATTATGTTATGATTTTCAAAATGCTGTTACCTTATTTATATTTGACCGACACGCATTCACTTGGAGAAAGATGTCATAACTATAATAATGTGTACGTCAGACAAGACACTGTGAATATTTGAATCAATGGTGTAAATCTTTTTGTGTTCTCTTTATTACAATCAAATAGGCAAAAACTTTTGTATCTCCAATTCTTAAATGACATACATTTGTTTCTGTACACATGCCTGGGTAAATGTATTTACTAAGTATAAAAATGGGCAGTATTGGATAAATCAGTTTGTATCTACATGTTCTATTCCCTAATGTTTCCCTTATGAATTAAAATATAAAATAAAGATAACACCCAGATATTATCACTGCATGGTCATGTATTTCAAACCTTCTGTATGGTTCAAGAAACGGAGTTTGGCACGATTAGGATGTTTCGGCCCGTATCTGATTTTAATGCATCAACAACCTTCTAGAACCTTCATTGCCTGGTCGGAATCAAAACAAATTCGGTTTCCAAATTGTAAAAATTGTAAAACTTGGACGCCAATTTTTTTTGCGCTGGACGTTTCCTGGAAGTTCCGAATGTCTGGAACCCATCGCAATTTTATAGGCATCTTCGGAAAGCCCTCTTCAAGGCTTCATTATGTTTTATCCACTCCGGGGGTATCCTGTAGGATGCGGATTGGCAGCATAGAAATGTATGCCGATCGTGTAATTAAAGATGCACATGGCTGCAGCAGTCATCCAAAGTCAAGAAAAGGAACGCCGAGAAAGAGATACAATGCCGGTGCTATTAACGATCGACAGTGGAAACTACATTGAAGTTTACCAATAATTTACTTATTGGCACAATCAGCGTTAACAGAACAATTTGACATGATGCAGTGCATTTGTAATCTACGACAAACGATATTAAACGTGGTATATACAAGACAAGAACACGTTCGTTTGATGTTTACACTATGAAAGCCTAAGCTGGAGAACAAACAATCCGACATGGGAAATCTTGCCTTCATGACATTACACGGGAATAAATAAACAAGTTTTTCAGCGGCATTATCGACCAAGTGTGTTAAAATGTCTTATGTCTCTCTACATTAACATAAAATTCTTTTAATTTATTGGTTATTTAAATTACTAGTACTTAATTATTTACATCTTGCGCATTCCATAACTCATATAGAGAGTCTAACGGCATCTCAGGTAATTTTTATTCCAAACGTAAAATAAAAAATAGCATTTCACTTCCTTATTTACAAATACTTATTTACTTTGTCATTAAGACATGTTTTCTCATTAAGTAAGCACATGTATTAAATCTTAGTGACGCACCAGCATATCTCACTCTTAAACAGAAATATAAATCTATAAATATATTGGGGTGAAAACTTTATATACGCGTAGTGACTCAATAGCAACCGATAATCAATATGTAGTTCGTCATATTTAATACAACACAATTCTCAGATCGGCAACATTGCGGCATTCGATAAACAACAAATCTTCAACTGTTCAGTGTTTTGCAACGTAACCGCAGCCGTTCAGCACGATCGGCAATCTTTCGGGATCTGGGCGGAGGATAGTTTTTTTTGTCTAGCCTCATTATTTTGACCTTAGTCCGTCGTCCGCTTATGATTTATCTTCTAACAGTATATATTTTATGTTTTAAAAACTTGCACTTAATAATCCAGCTGTAGAATTTGCTCATGATAAAACGCATGCAAAAGATGAAGTGTGAAAGATCAATATCAATTTAGTAAATTACGTCATAAAAACTATCGACTTTGATGTTGAAAGCGGAAGTCTTTATGATACACGCATCATGACATATATGACTTTTTTCACGATAATAAACAAAGACACAATTCGCATATATAGGAAAAGATTAAACTCAATAACTTAGCAGTTTAAACCCCTACCGTTGTTTATGCTTTTTTTTTAAATCAAGGAAGAATATTTTATATTTACATACTGGTTTAGTTATGTGAATCTAGATTTTTTATCCACATATTCGTTTACTATCATTATACTTATAGTCATGATTGCGTCATTCAGACCAAATTTATATAGATTACACAATTGTGTGGTATAACTTTAAGTGAATATTTTGGAGCTTTTTCCAGGTACTGTCAGTACCCAGTAGTTTGAACTATGAATTTGGGCCTCGCTCTGGAAAATGGGGCCCAATGCATGTGCGTAAAGTGATGTCCCAGATTAGCCTTTGCAGTCCTGTGCACATGCATTAAGCCTGGTTTTCCCATAGCGAGGGACATTCTAAAATTGGTGAGAGTCTTCACAAATCAAATTAGTCAATCAGCAAAATCATTTAGCGGATATCTGTTTTTTCCTTTAGAGTGTGTAACATTTTGCATTATACTATATGTATCAGACACAATTAGGAATACATAGCCTCATTAGGAATACTTCATATATTAAGTTTATCGAACCCGCTGTGGTAGTTAATGTGGAAAATAAAACTGTCTTACATTTCTATATATCAAATGAAAATTATGAAATCATCTGAAACACATTTTGTTTATATTATAATGTTAATAAATGATACAAAACAGTCATACACGTGGAAAGTTGCTTTATTATTATGTTTTAATTAAAAATGATCAGTCTAAATGTATACCTTGATATAAAAGGGGGGGGGGCACACAAATTACACCCCCACTATTTCGCAAAGAGATATATATTTTCATAGCCTAGATATTTTGTTCACGTGATATTTATCATGCTATGTGACATACTATAAATATAATCAAATCGAACAACAAAATACAGTAAAACGTCTAGCTAATAAATAGTATTAAATTCTGCTGCATTAATGAACGCATGGGTGCACGTAATACAAATTATATTACATTTAATAAAGGTCAAGTTTCTCATTTCAGGTTTTGATATTTTGATGCAGACATTCCAAATTACATCCACTAATGTTACACATATGTTTTATTCAAAGCAATCGCTGAAGCAACAAATTGCACTGAAATTACTGTGTCGAATTTCCCATGTTGATTTGTAGATGAAAGCATTTTCTAATACCCATCAGGGAGTGGTTTTCACGGAACTCTTGGTTTAGTAGTGAGCCGATATACGTTATGCATTGACAAGGAATAATGGCGCCATTGAGAATGTAAGCGAGCTTTAAAATTTATCAAAGGACCGTCATTTAAGTTTAGACACATTTTTTCGGCGTACACTGATTAAGATCGCATTCGACCTAGATTTTGTGTTATAATTATCACTAAACGCAAATGCTTCAAGTTTAAACATTAAAAGTCAAATAAAACTAACAATGATAGTTTCATTCAGATAGTTCTCTTGCACAGTGTTGTGGATTGCAATTTAAACAATTGCTCGAGTTTAAACAATCGTTTGAGGCATATAATTTAAACCATTGTTTGTGTTTGAATAAGCGTTTGAGGATTACAATTTAGACAAGTGTATGCATAAGCGGTTAAAATAAAGTTTAGAAAACATTTCATCGACATGCACTCAATACGTGAACGTGACCATAAACATTTACTTATTGAATGTTAGAATAAGAATGATGCATTTATTCACATACTCAAATAACATTTTTATTAAGCAAACATAAGCGACTCACTCTGTATTTAGCACTTACTAGGTTGCAATTCACGGGAAGTTGGGCAAATATCTTTTTAACCTTGTTGTGCATGTTAATGTGCGTGCAGTTGCGTCTGATATAACATGGTTATAATTTCACCTTTATATACACTTCTTCAATTATGTTCAGTATAAACAAATATGTTTTAATACCGATCTATATTTCAATACGTCAATGTGCTTACAAAAATAATGCAATAAGTCAAATTGTATTCATGTTACTTAAACTTTACGAGTATGCACCTAGTTCTTATACAATACTTATGATACCCTACATCATATTATTACATATACTTTTCGTGCACATGTCTAAAATACACTGATTTACATTTCTTCATTGTTTCCGTTAACTTGTTTTGTTTGCATGACATTGTTTTGCGTAATTACTAGTGATAAGGTACTTTATTTAACTATTCTGTTTGCATATGGTGGTATATACGGTATATTTATTGTCATCTTTGGACACAAAAACATGCACACATAGCACGGGCACGAATTACCACGCTGACTAGTCGAAGACCGGTTTTCGCCATACAGAAACAAGTACAGAGATAAACATTGAGCTGCACAAAATCGAAAAGCATAAAAACCAAAAAGTTGCGATTTTCCACAACGTGAACGACAGAGTGTATCTCACCCTGCCATATTTAAACTAAATTTATTTTGTGTCTGACAAGTTTTTGTTTAATGATATCCGGAAAATCTTAACTGAACTCCTTTTAACGCCTTCTTTTAAGGACCTTTCTAGCATACTCCTCATTTTTTTAAAGAAATTAGTTTATGTAATCCTCATGATGACCTGTTTTGAACAAAAGCACTGCTATATTATCGGATTTCATTTTTATAAATTCTATTAATATGAAAACAAACCAATTTATGGGAAAGCTTAGAGATGAGTTTGGATTATAACACTCCAATAATATGAAATTGCTGTTTTCATCAAATTCTTTCTTTGCATATTCTATATTATTCGAACTAAAACCAACCCTTAATTGAAATTTAAATAGGAGCAAATGATCGATCGATAGTGACAGGAAATTTAAATAATCTGTAGTTAATTGATCGTGCATTATTCATCAAATAACAGGATCTCATCAATAAATGTAGTTTTTAACAGTTTTTAAGACTTTTAAAATGTATCCAGAATTGACTGCTGTAGATATTTTGAAAAATAAATAATCATAATCAGTATATATCAATTACTATCACAATATGACTTTAATGTGTATTTCTTGTTCAAATTGATATATCAATTTGAACAAGAACACACAGTTGTCCTGTGACTTTGACTTTAAGCAAATGGTGACGGGCTATAATCGCATTCAGTTTACATAAGTCGCGGGGCATAATGATTGTATGTCATTGTTTTTTTAACCTGTACATTACTCTGAAATGAGTTTCACTTATAAAAATATATAATATTTCTGTAAAATAATTCATGAGCATGAATGTACATAGTTCTTTGTCTGATTCTCCAACTTACCTTTATTTGTTGCCGACCATATTTTTGCTTTTATCTTTGAGTTTTTTTCACATATTACAAGTGCAATGCTTTTTTTGATCTTCGAAAAACTATTACATTACGTTTTCCTATGAGTTGTTTTCAGCAGGGACCATAATAATGACTATTTTTTATCATATGATTCTTTTAAATTCTTATTCTAAAAAAATATAGAGAGAGGTAAATTCCGTTATAACTGTTGCATCTAGAGTGTAGTTTTAACCTCTTTATTGGAAATGGTTATGCATTAAAGGTTTTGTCATTATAACGGGCAACACAGGAGTCCTATAACGGTCGAATAAGAATCTCTTTGAAATAAAAACATAAATTTACAGACAGGCGGGCGATGAAAGAATTGGCATAAAGACATTTATGTAGGTTATCTTGATTCGATAGGAGAGGATTGTTTTCAAGTTTTTTCGGTTTTCACTGCATTTAACATATTTCACGTGCAGCCTTTGTACTAACAGTTGGTCCACCACCAATTCAAAGAGATTGTACTTAACTTTAACCATGAAACATGACGGAGACAATACTAGATTATTCAAAAGTATTGATTGCAAGAAACTGGAGAACGAACACAACATCATGCAACACCTGACAACGTTTTCAGAAAATCTTCGAAAGTGAAAGGATGGCTAAGTTTAAGTTGGTAGTATACTTAAAAAAAATGTTTGGTTGGACATTTGAATCGATAATATATTGTGGAAAAGCAAGAGTAGCCACTTTTTATTGCATTGTCCGTACAAGAAACACGAACATGTTTTATGCAAAGCCTAGCTATGTGCAACACATTCTAATGGAGACAAAAGTAATAATAATGAACATACCTCTTCCTGGTTTTGATATTTTGTAACGTTATACGGTTGATTTGTGAATCAATCGACCACATTGTGCTTTGTGTATGAATAATACAGGCCGATATTTATATAAAACAAGCTAAACTAGGGGCTGTTTACATAGAATACCACATTATAAAAGGAATACCGGATTGGGAATGGTCAAAATATTTCAAATATTGGTAAAGATTACAAAAGGCATTTTGTTTTTCAATTTATTGCGAAATCCAGTTAATTTATATTTTGTTGTTTTCTTTTGGTTTCAGCATATTGATATATTTCATAGAGATCGATCGAACTGATACCTTATATTTATAGAACTTAAGAACCCAAATGCATGTTCATATCAAACGTAGCTTATTGTATATTATGCCTTTGTTCTCTGCATAATATGTACATATTCCAGCTCATTTATAAAATATCCATTGTCCTAGTAAACCCATTTTAAAACGAAGCGGAAGATTTGGCGTTTTAGCTTTTGATATTGCAAGTATTTGCCAAATACCGGTATCATATTATTTTCAAAATGGTTTCTATAATAACTAGGCTTGTTGTTTAAATGAGTAACATACACAAAACGTATGCGAGAGATAATTAAGTTAAAAATTCTTAACATTTAAAACAGACTGTCATTATGACCTAGATCAATTATTTGGATGAAATATGAAATGACGAAATACAATATTGTTAATGTTTTTTTGGGCCAGTAAATTAGTTTTCAGCAATAACAACATTGATTCCATTATTATATTACCATGTGCACGATAACGAAATCAATCATATATACGTATACTAGTAATGTATGTATACACATGGAACACCCAAAATCTTTTTTACTTACATACATTATTTAAAAACATAAATACTACCGTTTTGGTTTACAATCTGCAGCCTTATTTCGAAGATGAATTTCGTGCAATTATTGTCTTGAAAACCAATTTCCTATGAAACAATCAGAGTCCATAGTAGTGCTGGATGATCAATCCACATTTGAATGTATATTTTTATGAAACCCAAAGCATTCCAACAAGTGCTCGATTATTTTCCGCGATACCATAACAATGATGGCTTGCTTTCGTCATGAAAATGTTTTAAATTTAGTTGTCAACTTTTAGAGCAACATATCTTAACATCAGATGGTTTCACTTTATGGAACTTTAAAAACTTAAGGCACATTATAAATATGTATTTAGATCAAAGCCGTATATCGTTTAATATATTGCAGAATACATTTTTATTGAACACATACAAAGACTTGAAGCGGAGAGGGGGAAACAAATAAGCGTTTTTTTTTTGTCTGTCCGTCCATCGGTCTAACTGTGATATATTTCTGGTCATATCGATTAAAGGTATATAGTTGTGTCTGCAACATGTCTTTCTGACATCCTAATTGAATTTCTTAAATGGTTCTTAAGAGGGTGCCAGATCTTATCAATAACAGACTTTCTCCCGAAAACGGATTTAGACAGAACTGACAATTGCTCGATTATTGTAACATTTCTCGATTTTAGGAGTAATTAAATTGTAAAAGTCTGCAAATGTGCAAATGATTCGTTTAGTATTTTTGAAACGAAAGACAATATAGAGAAAAACTAATAATCAAAATAGAACAACACATATAATATATGGTTGGTGAATTTTGAAAAAATATGTTATATCAGACTCAACCGATATGGCGTGTATAAAGTCTTAGCAAGCCTCGCATTCTCATACACCATATCAGACTCGTCTAATGTAAAATGTTATCAAATATCATCAACCATATATTCGTTCTTTATCACTGACGATTTATGTTAAGGATGCGTAACTAGACTAACAACAACATTTAATCCTTGAACATACTATGCATCTCTTTATAAAACAATCCCAGCGAAATCATAAACGGAGCGTTCAAAATGTTCTATAATAACAGAACGCCTAAACAAGAACAACACCTTTGAGCACTGGTACTTAATGCAATTTTGGTGACTAAGCGGTATTAAACATATATCCCTTGTACGTCACAGAATCTTTTTTGATNGGTTGGGGGGGGGGGGGCAAGTTACCGTAGCGTGGGCTAGTCCCCGTGTGAAGAGAGACCCAACGTTGCTCGTCTCTTCAATAATTATCGTTGGTTCATTTGTTAAGACTCTATTAGACGCCAGTATCAAACATGTATTAAAACTAGCCTAGGAAAACAAATCTTAGGTCTATTTATTGAAGAAAATTGCTCAATGAGGCAATATTATCGTATAATTTTTTGCGTTTAATCATTCAATCAAATAGACACATCTATTCATGGGTACTGAGTGAAGCATTTAGAAATCAGATAATAGCTTAAGCGCAATACTTATATAGAACTTTGTCCGATTTACCTTAACGCATGTTATTATGAGAAAATGATTTCACGGATCCTTTATATTAGTATAAAGACGATAGGTGATATGCATTCAAACGGAATAATGACAACATCATCATTAAGAAAAATACTTCCGTCTAGACACTTTTGAACGATATTAATACACACATCAAAATCAAAATTACAACTCGCTTTTTTAACAAAATCCTAATAATTTTACAGTCTTCAGTAACAAAGTTTTTGCTTTTGAAATTCACTCATATTTTTTAATATTAAAGCTCATTTTTATTCTTTATTTTGCATTCGCATTACATGCATCTATAAAATGACTACACAATATTAATGTAATTTTTCATTTAAACATTAATAACACGTTATATTGTTTTTACTATATAATTAACATAACAAGTCTGACTGTTTATCGGAATAACATTTTCACGAAAATAGAGAAATTTTATTTTACAGATTGCATATTTCAAATTGTACGTTTTACAATTTCCTAAACAATTGTTTTCAACAGAATAGGAAAAGTAATAATGAACATTATCTGGCCTTAATTAAGCTCAAATGTAATCTTCTTGTTCGACACTTGAAGAACGGATGTCATTCAATCATATTTGTGAAAAGATGTTGATATGAACAAAAACATCCTTTTTACAATCATAACGGTAGTATTAATAAAATGAAATGTTTATCAACGATAAGGGATTTTTATAATATTGAAAACAGGACTACTTAATATCTGTAGTTAAAAATGATGAGAAAAAAAAGATCATATACCTGTATTTTTTTCCAGAAAATGGCCAAGGTATCTAGAAGACGACACCTTTTTGACGTGAAGTATTATGCTTACACGCCCGAGAGTTTCTGCATGTAAATGACGAAATAACCATTGAACGCATGTATTTTTGTTTATAAAAAACGCTATCAAAGTGGGTGTAGCAATGCCGCTGTTCTATCTATCAAACAAAACGTATGGTCGTTCTGCAAGAAGTAGGGGAATTTACATATAAGACACTCATGGGATAATGTTTGTGACATAAATAGATATCGAAGCCACAATCCACAATCAAAGACCAAATAGGTTTTATTTATATAATAATATTATGGATATGATCATTAATACATTCAATTTGCAATATCTAAACTATTTATATTTTTAAAATGGAGATCATTAAATACAGACAATTTCATTTAATGTAAATACTCATCTTCATTTCATAAAAATCTAATTAAAGCTATTATTGAATCGTTCATCTTTACAATCAGGTACATAACCAAGACACCATTAAAACACCATCAAACATGTGAAATATACATCAACTTAGATAATCAGAATATAAAACAACTACTTCACTGGAGTTACTAACATATGTTGGTGCGTCATAGCAAGCATGGGTGCACACACATGACAACACCCAAGTTTAATCATTATTAATAATCTAATGAACTGCAAATGCACCAGCTGAAAGGAAAAAGGCTGCTATTGAGGTCGTTCTCATTGTTATGGTCTCTGTAAGAAAATATTATAAAATGCTTTAACACGTTAGGTAACATGCAGGCTTAAATATGCGAATTAATAAGTTCGTAATAAATACGTGAGTATATTTCGACTTTGCACAAATGTTGGATGATATTGACATTGATAAATAAATATGTGTAACATTTTTTCATGGTAACAATTCATTTTGTCCTATTATATCATCATCAATTTACATTTCAAACACGCAACCCTTTGACATTACATTTGCTGTTGCCGCATTGTGTGTTCTGTTGTTGTTGTTTTTTTACAAATTCTCAGGACTTGTAATTAAATAAGCCTACTTAATTTATGTTGTATGCGTGTAAAATAAAACAACTTTAACTAACTGCCATTAAATTCACTGACCATAGTCAAATTCTCGTTATAAAACAGTCACAGCAAAACCAATAACGACCATTTCAAAATATTATATAACAACGGAAAGGAACGTCAAAACAAGAACTAGGATTAAGAGCACTGGTAATTGTCGCGATGCTTTCGCTTGAGGCCTTTCTGCCGTACTGTACAGACACCTCTTGTACGTGATTCCAATCTCGTGGCGGCAGATGTGGCTGTCATCACAACAGTCCTTGGTGTGGCTGCACATGGCCCAAAACGGAGCACAGCAGCTGTAGAGGTCACCGCAGTCCAGCCCCTGCTCGCACTGGTACCCGAAGAAACACGGGTAGTTGAGAGGTGAGCTACCGCAGCGTGGGCTGGTCCCCGAGTGAAGAGAGACGCAGCGGCCACTGCAGCACTGTTTGTCGCGCTCACAGTTCTCGTTGGCCCATTTGCATTGAGCGCCATCTGTAAATCACATAAGTAAGTGATCTCTAAAGGTGAACATCGTTGATTGATTGATTGATGGATTAATTGATTAATTGATTGATGGATGGATGGATTGATCGATCTACAATCCAATCAATCAATCAAATTAATCAACCAATCAATGCGACCTGGTTCTTTTATATATAGGCTTCACAATCGGTCATCGAGAATAAAAGTATACCCTTTAATAAAATCTTAATTGTGCCAGGAATATAGAAGGTACAGAAATATAGCTAATAACATACAAATATTTGAATGGTGACATTGAATTGTAAGCTAGAAATGGTCTGGTCTAAAGTCGAAATAAAATGTTGCAAAGCATGAACGATATTTATGGATTGGACAAAAAAGCAGCTTTTCGATATTTTACTATAAGGTGAACCTCTGACTTTGACCTGCTTGATTTCTCCTCTAAGTGACTTATCCTCTGATCCCTGAGAATACGTTCAAAGTTATATGAACATCAGTTTAGGTTCTATGGAGCAAAACACAACATGGACATGCCGACGTGGAGACCAAAATGTTGATGTTTATAATGATATCTTATAAAGCACACGTACCTGTCGACATTATACAGAATGCAAAGATCATGATAACGGTATGTATCTTGCGATGGTGTCCATATGGCATTGTGGTGAATACATTATGTAGAAAGCAACGGCTGGTCCTCGCTCAGAGCTGTATCCTGCAATAAAGAAAGCATTGTTTACTTAAACTTTCAATGAGTCACAGGCCTTTGACATTATTTCTTTCTGTAACTGTATTATGAAGTGCGACCGTAATCACTTTCTGTTTTAAGCATTTTTACAGGCAGACAACCCTCAGTTTATTAAATGTATCTACAGTATAACATGAAATAACATATAATCCGTATAAAATGCGTTCTTATATCATGTTCATGTATTCCATCCTTAGCAACATAACACCTCTTGAATCTAATTCATATCGTTTTGCATTTTTATTAATACCAGTAGCTTTTGTGATAAAATAGTGTCGTTACACCTGCTTTCTTTCTCATTAATAATGGAAATATTAAAAAAGTGTATCCCTTACTTGCATAATATAATAAATATCCACCATATACAAACATTTATGGGGGTAAACAATATATACGTATATACTTACTTATACATTATTTTCATAATCACTATGAAAACATCTTTGTGCTATATGAGTTTTCAATTCAAGTTTCAAAGTTAATTGGCAATCCGGCGTTCTGCCTTTGGCCAAGAACATATAAACAAAATAAATATGACCAAGACAGGGAATCATACAATAATAATTATAACATGAGCAAATATATTTAGTTTAATTTACTACAAATACTAAGGGTTATTATCCGTAAGGATAATAATAAATAATTAATCATCTGTTGATATTGTTTTTATTGACGTTCCAGTTTTGCGCCTCATTTTGGACAAAGTTCTTATCTTCATTTGTATGTCTTTTAAAACAACATTTATTAAATTAAAATGAAAAAATTGCGAAATAGCGAAATTGAAGCTGTACACTCATCTTTGACAAGCAAAAAAACACAAACACTATTAAAGCAACCTGTTCACAGTTTGGCAAAATATCAATTTAAACAATGTCATAGATTAAAAAAAGAATGTATGCATTATATTTATCAAAACAAAATGACACTCCTGACCAAAGTAAAATTTAAAATATCGGCTTTTTTTATTGATAACCATCACTCCAAATCGGTAAATGAAGTGTTTGCAACGCTTTTTATCGATCATTAAGCACACATGTGTATGACCAACCTAGCGTTGTAACTACCTCTTACGTTAAATAGCCTGCGTAGTGCAGTGGTAGCATGTTAGCGTTTGTTTTGCAAGGACACGTGTTCAAGCCAACGGGAAGGCACACATTTATAATTTGTCTCTTTTCCTTGTTATTATAATTATTTAATACAATTCAAAACATTTCAGTTCAGATAGTAAATTCATTAAATGGCAATTAAATAACAATTATCAAAAATAAGAAAATTCTGTACACAAGACCATATGACTGATTGCATAATCTCACAACTTTTTCAGTCACACACTGTATGCTTGTTTAACCCAGTTATAAAATTCAGTTGCCCGATATGAGAAAATTCAGTTAAAAAATGGATAATAATACAAATACAGACCTTCTGTGCAATCATTTATTACCACATTTAACAAGAATGTAAATTTTCATTTCACCATTTCCTCCAAAAAATATATTTTATTTTCAAAATTATTTTATTTTCAGTTACTTATATAACTACAACAGTTATATCTGTATGTATTAATAATTAGCACAAATGACATATCTAATTGTTCCAATGTCTTTGGAGGCTGTAAGCAGTATCAATTTAAGCAGAATTTGGTGATTAAAACGTGTTTTAGACCCTATATGTACTAAGTAAGACTCTTATACATTCCAATTGTACAATACGTACTAAATTGTCGATTTTATTTTATTCCAGATATAGTTGAGTTTTACCTTGTCATTTTTATGAAGCCTTTTGTGCTCTAGTAAAAAAGGAGAAAAAGGAAAATCTTTACAAACAACATATCTTGTACTGTATAATAATGTTACTTGAAGACTGAGTTTTTCCATCATATCTTCTGATATCTATACAGTTCCTATTCTAAAGCTGGTATAATTGACAAACATGTATTTGAGCGATTTCAATTTTTTTGACATTGTCAACTTAACAAAAAAAATCATATCAAGCATACAATTCATACAATGATTTTTTTTTAAAGATTCAAATAATACCTTTAATTTGAAGAAACAATGAACGTACAAAAAAGTAACCGAGGGAACTTTGTTAAATGTTATATTATATGTACTCGACATATTGTTTAGCTGAAACTATCATTACAAAATTTAACATTCTTGTTAAGATCTCATTAATTAAAGCTGAATTATCGCTAATTGATTATTCCTAATCATGTTTGCATCATTTTCATTATTAATTGCTTAGGAAAAATACATGCCAATTTTAAATAAGTTCTATGGTAAGGCCATTTACTTTGATCGTGAAAGCTACGTATGTATAGTATAATTAAGTCGAGCAGTAATTTACACATGCATTAAAATAGAACGGCCATCATGGTCACGAAACACTAACTTCGCACATTCAGGCACATATTATAGTTGTTGTTTTTATGATATATGTACGTTTGACCTATTTCTCATGTTATTCGATTTTGATTTTGTATTATTCGTAATCACCGGACGCACACTACACTAGAACCATTTTCTTAACGTTGTAAAACAAAATATAAAATAAAAAATAATTAATTTGATTAAAAATAATTATGGAAGCAGGGTGTATGTCGAATCTTTCAAACACAATAGTTGGCATAATCTAAACACAAAAACCTTTTCGTTTTCGTCACAAGCAGACACCCTCAGTCAAAGAGCATGAATTATTCCAAACTGTTTGTCCAATAATTTCTCATACTGATAATATCTACGATTGCCTCAGACATTACTAATAATTGAATTCAAGTAACGCACGTGGTTGAAAAGTACCAAATAAAAAAAGTCAAATCCTTTTGCCTGAATACCAAATCTGAAGCAGAGAGCACCGAGAAAGTAAATACAAGTTCAGGTTAATCAAACGACGAAGTCATCATGCGAACTTTTTTACCCGCTACATTATGTGTAAATATTATTATTTGAGCTTTGTTTCTTTGTCATGTTTTGCATAACTTGTATTTTATATTGATGAAATGAACATAAATGCAGGTTTTTTAGAATAAATTGTACGATATATTTAACCTGGCCCTCTTTAATTTTCTTCCATAATTGGCCATTGTCCGTCCGGAAAGTGAAGAAAATCGAGGGAATTAATGGAATCATGTCGTTATACAAACGGTTATAACATGCTGCAAAATTGTCATCGCGAATATTAACGTGTAATTATGCACAAAATCGTGTACTCCGTGTACTAATGAATTTCGATTTTTCAAAATTTTCGCAAAAATTGGACAGTTAAGCCAAGCTTGAGTCTCGAACTAGACAACAACTACTTAGCTCCATTCCGTTGTTACCATATGGATATCAATTTAGCTATATTCCATACCTTTATATATATGAAGGTATACAGGTGTTTATTTAAAGAAAACAAACGTTTATCCACGGATTTCAACAGAATATTCACGCTTGACAAGAACGACATATCGTGTAATACGTTATGAAATTGTTGTTGCTGTACTGACATTAAAAATACGCAGGTAATACGAATACCATGTTGTTGTAATACTGTTTTAAATTGACTGTATTTACGAGAACTATAATTATCTAATTCAGTAATCTAGTCTTTAGTATGAACATGATTAATGGACATCCGTGTTAATGTGAGTAACTGACAATGTGTCCATAATGGTCAGCACACCATGCCAATATTGATAAAAAAAAATCTGGTCATAAAACATATTCGGTGACCTTCTAAACCATGCAGTTCGCCTAATGGCTCTCCATTTGCGCATATTAAATTATAGTATTCGATCCCATTTTCCATCTCCGTTATTAAATTATCCTGATCGGGTTAGAATACAGAGACATACCATTTCATGGAGTGGTTCATTGTGATAATGACGTATTGTAATGTTCACACTCACATCCCTTGTCACACTTCAGATAAACATTTAGTAAGTAAATTGCATTTAAATGGAATTTATAATCTCTTTTTATATTGCTATTTAATATGTTTATTGTAATGCTTTGATGTAAATGCTTATTTGCACTTGTTTTGTGATAAATTATGGGCTAAGAGTGAGGTGCGTCTCGCATTGTAACCTGTTTCATCCCCAATGATTGGTCTTGCAGTAACAGTTCCAAGGTGGTGACCCAGTTTAAATCATTTTTAGCTCGAATAGTTACCGAATATTCCGAGCGGTGATACACACCATTGGTCGGCTCAGGCGTCTTTGTAACATTATGATTCAGGCTAAGGTGAAACAACTCCATATAATTGTTTCTGCGACGGATATTTACTTGAAACTTCGCTCATGCGTGAGTTCAATGACCAAGTCTATAGCTCTGACCTGCAATTAAGTAGAAATATTCCCCTTTTTTAACTTAATAATTTCAGGCGGACAGCTGTGTGCAATAACTCTGTATCTCTATATCTACTAAAGGAAATTAAAGACCAGCCGATGTTAACAAGAATTTCTCTCTTAACAATGTTTTTGCAGCTTCATTATTCCGTTTTTTTTTAAGTCGCACGTCGTTGATGATTTAATTAAATCATAGCTTGTTAGTAACATATTATAAAAGCTCTCAACTTAAGACAATATGATAGCATGTTGCTGCATAGACGCTCGTAATTCTTAGGATGTCATATTATTGATGTATGTCGTTATAGTGATACTCACGCACAAAAAGTTACGTGGGCAGATGCGACAACTTTCTTCGAAGCAGTTTTGCGTAGTTGCACGTACGACCATACACTTTTTTTGTGAACATACAACCTTAAGTCGAAGTGCGTGTTACTGACTTCTGACCCTACGATCACCTTCGTTATCCAATGACTGAATTAGCATTAAAATGAAAGTTGTGTTGTCGCAAGTTTAAAGTAGGACCAATGCAAGTCTAATGTCTTTGTTTTTGTATTTCTACTCAGTAGTCTTGCGACTTGGTAAAAGACGTAAACACACTATAGTCCTATGACACAGTGTCAATTGATCTTAAAATGGTTACAATAAGTCATCGTAGATATTTAAATTATTATATTGATTAATACAGTATTTAAAATGCAGCAATAGGTCAATCATGATTGTAATGCACATATTTCATTGAGTTTTAAGAAACCCATTTTCAGTCAAACATCAAACAGTAAAAAAATGGATTAATTGTGTTACCATGTACTTCAACACTGAATATACTAAGCCAGTAAAACAAATTTAGAATAATTAATATATAACTTTTGAAAAAACAAAACCCTATTTTTCATATTTTTCATAAATATGGCCACTGATGTCAAGGTTTTTACAAAATAACATTAAAATATATTATAACAATATTACAATATATAATTGTTAACCAAAATATCAATGGCTTCATTTGCAGAATTAGGTTTGCACGGCGTAGAATGATTTCTAAAAGCGTCTGAACAGGTATTTTTCCCCAAGTCATCAATGAGTGTCTTCGTAACTGAATGAATACCATACCAGCTTCTATGAGATTCACATTAGAGTTTTGCAGAAAGAAAAGGAGTATGTTTTGCTGTTTAAGTATACCATTTTTACATTTAATAGCACTGTCCAAAACCTGTCATTAAAGAAAGAGCACATCAGTGCAAGTTTTAATCTTTATGCACTTATATTAAATTAGGAACACAAAGGGCTAAAGTTTGAAGAAAACTGCAAAAATTATTAGTTGTTATCAAAAAACGCAAAAATACAAGGAACAGTTGAAATACTCTGCTATACAAATAGCAACAAAAACCCATTTTCTTTTATGCCGTTCGAATACTGTAATCAAATGTTTTTAGTAATATTGGTATTTATATACCGTTCTTGCGAGAAGTATTGGTCGTATTGAGTCACTATGTATCCCCCGGCCGTATGGCGGATATTAACCGGAAATGTACGCATAATTTATCATCCTTTGTCTGTATAAGGGATCGGTGCAGGAAGAATACGTCTGTTTCTATCTTAATGATGTAGTGCAATTGTCCATCAATATTTCCGACAGCAAATATGATTCATACGAATACAAATATGTTGGTTCGATGAAATATTTTTACGTATCTATGAAATCAGCGAGTTGGGTGCATGACATGTCTGCAGTTTTATTTTATATATATTTCAATTGTTGAGTCCACTGGAAGAAAGATGGCATGTAGTTTGTAAAGCAGTTCCAATTCAATGGTCCAGATATATCACTAAGTAGGTAATTAAATTGCATATGCTAAACTTACAATTACTAATGGCCTTTCGACATACAAGCTACGTGGTATGTTTTGCATGCAATATGTTTGCATTTTAATGAAATTAATGAATTACCGAATTATGTTCTGAACATGTCAAAATAGGTTTAATATTTTGTCAGTTTGAATGTCCGAACTGGATAAGAGAACTGTAAATAGAAGCAGTTTATCATTTCTAGAAATAAACATACAATTTGTTTCTTTTCATAAAGTGACACTTTAATCGATGTTTTCAAGTAATTTTACGTATCGTGCATTTTTCGAACAATGAATTTTGACTGTTAACAAGTATTTACAATCAAGTCAATTTTGAGTATTTTACTGTAACTATAAGAGTATCGGTAGATGTCCATTGCTTACCGTTTCGTACGTGAGTATATGTAGTTTTTTTTTAAATATCCATATCCACCACGAAGTTATTTATTTATAATCGGTTACGAGTATCCAAGAATTTCATAATGGCCAGGTAGAAACCAGTAAAACCTATCGTATAATGAAATTGAGCTTTCCGTATTAACATAAAAAGCTTGATATAATATATACTTAGCAATTTTACAAAACTGTTTTTACAAGTACTATAATTGTCCAATTCATTTATCTAATATTTATACTGTCAAATTAATGTTCAAATGACAACCGTGTTTGTTAAATAAACTTATATATGTCAATAATGGTCAGCCAACAATATCACGATAGTCAGCTAACCCATTTGTTATTTAGATTCGTTTGTCTTCTTAACCAAATTTGTCAAAAAATCTCAATTTGTGCATAATCACGTAGTCTCTGATCTCATTTTGATTATCTTTATCATATTAGAATGCAGTCATTAAATAGAGTCTCATTGACTGGACTCGTTAATTTCGATCATGAAGTATTGTTAAGTTCATAATAACAACACCTGTCAAAACAGACTAACTGCCGAATGAGCCACATTTTTGGAAAACACCACTGCATTTGGGGTTAACAGTACAATTTAATTAAAATTAACTATCGGAATGAACGTTTATGAAAGTTGCAAGAGTAAAAAATCATGGTAATTAAAAAAAGTTATTAAACTTGTTAAGTTAAGACTTGTGTAAAAGGATTTATAAAATGATAAATAAAAATAAACATTTTCTTTTGAATTTGACCTGCAATACTGATGTTATTTAAATGTTTGTTTGCACTAGTATGACGTTTGAGAGACCGCACCACCGTATTGGACACTTCTTTGAATTGTCCGTTTCAATGCAGTGAATGAAATGGTGTCTTATTCGTCGTTTGACGTTTAAAAGAAGATTCAACTGTTTTGATAGGTATATATGGATATATTTCAAATTCTTGCTTTAAAATACAAATATTATGTGTGACACAAAGAGAATCCCGTTAATTTCATCAGCTAACGCGTATTTTTCACCACAAGTGTATTCCTGAATGATCGAATGAAAATAATTCTTCAACAACCATTATTATATTCGTTATCGTTTAAAAAATATATATCTTTACATAAAATGTTGTTTTTAATGTAATTGTTTTTATACACGAAAACAACACCGATGATAAATTGTGTTGTGTTCTTTTGAGACTTTGGTTGTTTTCCGGTATGAATAACTAACATATATTGACTTCATTTTTTACCTGGTCTTGACCAGTGTTTTTGTTCTTCAAAAGTTTCGGAATACTTAGTACACAAGGCGTTTACGAAATCAATTAGTAACCAATTCGCCACAATTAACTGTGCTAACTAAGCATACTGAACAGCGTGAAATAAACTTTCAATTGATATGTACAAAATATTACCAGCAATTAAGAAATAAAAAAATACAGATTATATAAAAACTGATACCACAAAGCCTCCCCCACCATTCAAAAATGTGTTCATTCCATACATTGACGCGTCTGTGTGTACACACCATAGATATCTTTGTAAGTATTCCGGGACAAGGGCACTCACAATTACTAGTAATAGATTAACTTTCTAATAAAGTACTACTATATATTTTGTTTAAAATAATTGTTCTCTTACTAAAAAATATATGGCGTAAACTAAGTGAACGGAAATATTTCCTTCCCATTAATTAAAAAATAAATCAAATAACAATCTATTAGCAACTCTTCTGTTGTTGACGAGAGGTTAATTTGACAGAAAAACCAATACAGTTGCATGCAATAAGCCGTATCAGACGCACCTTGTGCAAACACTATAGGACGTTATTTATACATGCGGTCTCTCTTCGCCTCATGCTTTCGTCGTTATGGTAACAGCATGGTCCTTACTCTGGTTACGCTGAAACTGTTATTTAAGTATTGCAGTCTGCATACGCTCGTGCTTAAATCAGCTTGTAATTTGCACGAACAATCATTATCAACATAACACTTTTATTATCTTATTTTCTTAAAACGGCTTTAATATTCACTTTCAAAAATTGTGGTTTGAATACATGTTCTACAAAAATGCATTCAAATCCTCCATCCATAATGCTCTGACACTTCTGGACCACGTGCGGTAATTGTTTCTTTTTTTTGCAGATGAAAACGGATGTATTTTAATTTGCAGAATATTTTCTAACGACACTATGATCGAAAAAAAAACGAAATATAGTTTTGCGTACGAATGCTGCTTATTAAAATTATAAAATACTGTAACACCAGAAAGATTTTATTGTTACCATGCGCTGGTCCGTTATTCAAGGAAAGCGATTGATTGTCAATAAACACATGACAATACAAATACATACGGAATATTACGCTTGTTAATTGTTCCAAGAGTTTGTATCAGTCGAGTGGCTTGTGTGATGACGAATCACACGAGAGGCGGAGCCTCGCGTGTGATACGAAATAGTGCAAACCACGAGACCGATACAAACACTTGGAACAATTGACTAGCGTAATATTCCTTTTATTATTTACAAAAACTAACGAAAACAGTTATCAATTGTATTTTTTTGCTTTAACAAAACTGACAAAACAATGACTAAAATGTGACGTCATTAAATGTTACGTCATTAAAATGTGACGTCATTAAATGGATCGAAGAAAGTACTCCGGCTAGTATGGTAATACGAAATCGGAAACAGCGAGTATCAAAATACATGATTTATTTCAACGATTGATACAACCTGTATTTTGTTAAAAGCATTAAACAGGTATATAATAAAATACATTAAAGGGACTTGTTTGCAGTTTGGAAAATATGAAACTTTAAAATTGGTCATAGAATCTGCCAAAAATGATACATTATATTTAAACACGATAAATAACAATCTTGGCTAAGCAAAAAGATTAAAAACTAATTTTGTTGTTAATGGAAAATCCTTAATCGACATTGGATAAAGTATAAATCGCTGGTAACGTTTTTCATCGATTGTTTAAAACAAAACGCGTATTACAAATAAAGCACTTAAAATACGCATTTAATTATCAACAGCCTGATTAATCCAGTGGAACCGACTTGTTGTTTGCTTCCGATGGTCTCGAGTTCGAATACCGGCAGAGGAAAGAAACGTATTTTTCTGACTTTTATAATTACTTCAGAATATTTCAGAATATTTGTTAGTAAAAACATTCAATGAATTTCAAAAAAGGGAAAACCTGTGAACAAGTCCCGATTAACGCATGCATAATATTACGTAAAACTACACTGCTTATGGTCTTTTCTAACTTTCACTGGCCTTTAATTGATTCGGATGTTTTCAGATATTTAGAGTGTTTTGGAATCGAATTATGTTTTCTTTAAGTAAAAACCATTACTTTTTTCTTTTCTTTTTAATTTATATCTAAATGACAACAAATAATGTTTTTTTAGTTGACATGCTGGAATAGTGTTGTTTTTTTAATATTATAGTCTGATCTTAAAAGGTATGCATACACTCTATTTTGTAAACTCAATTATTGTATTTATAGAACCCATAGTCCAGACATCCCCATCACGGCTAAAAAGCTCTCAGAAAACTCTGTATTGAGCAATTTATATTACTCATAGAAAATGACATAACACTCCTATCATAATTGCTTTTATCTGCAGTTTCTAACAAACCATCATGACGGAAAACATATAACTTCCAATGAGCACAGGGTCATTTTTCGCTATGTTTGAGCATAAAAGGAATATTATTGAATATAAAATATTAAACAACAGAAAAGCATATAACTGACCTCCTTAAATTAAATGTGTCTCAAATATAATACGGATTCATTGTAAACGTTGAGAACACACAAAAGGTCGAATGCTTAAATTGTTATTGTCTAAATGAGATATATCCCAACAAGGTCAAAGAATGAAGGTATGCACTTGATACAAACAACAGTTTGTCTATATTGGTTATATTGTTACGGTTCAAGATACACGATGGTCCCTAACATTCCTTACTTGCATACTTTTCTATGGTAAATATCTGTCCAAACATATAGGAAACTATCTTGTATCAAATCTTCATCAATATATATATATATATACAAAATTTANATTTAATTGATAATTTTTTTTTTGATACAAGATAGTTTCTTATATGTTCATATCAAGTTGCACATAATACATACACATTATAAATTAGTTTACTTACGACATTTTAAATGCTTAAACAAAACATATATATTGAACCTTGGAAAGTCAGGTATAACCAGAAACAATATTAAATAAATTTATCTTTTCAAATAATATCAATATCCCTCCATTTGCAAGCATTATGTCATAAATGAGGTGTTAACTTGGCGAGAAAGCCAATAACGATCCATGCAGGAGAGTATAAAGGTCCACTTTGCGCAAACACGTTAATGTCAATAACTCGTCATGGCTTTGCATAATTAGAATATGCGTCGCCATGGTTACAAAAACCGTCTGGTGAACGTTAAAAAATAAATCGTTATATTTCTGTTCTAAATAGACAATACTTAAACATTACAAGTGTAAAGATGAGGGAGTAATACTAAAACAATTGATAGAAGTTTTCACCAAACCGGTTGTGTTTTCAACACTTTCATATAATTTTTTTTACTATTTCACTTCTCAATTGAATATTGCCTTTCGAAAGCATCCTTAATAACTGAGAATGTTTCGACCATTGTCCATGACTGGTTGATATTTCCGAAACATGCTGCAAGCTTTTAAAGAAATTCACGAAAAGAAAATAAGCGAAATTATTGCTGTAATTTTTCGAAGACATTCGATATCTCAGCTAATCTTGACAAAACATACACATGCACGAAGTTCACGATTTATTGAAAAAGTCCGAGATCATAATTTACATTCACAGTTTGTTTAACATTATTTAATTGGACTTCAATAGCGCGGTAACGACTTGACACCTTTATGGTATGTTTAATCCGATTATCGATAATTGCGCGAGCAGCATGTGTGACACCGCGCGCGCCGTGCTGACTAGGTATTGTAATTTTCACGCCTCGGGCATCTTGAGAATTTGGACCGTCCGGTGTACTCAATGTATTTTACGTTATAAATTACGAAATTCAAGGAGATATCCGTCCGGTTTCCGGTTTAGAGAGAGTCCGGTTTATTCAACATTTTTAACAAAGAAATAGAAGGGGAAAATAGGGGACTGACACGACCGTCCGGAATTGGGAGATTTCCGGTATTCGGAGAGTCCGGTATTGGCAGAGTCTACTGTATGTGATAGTTAATTATCTTACAAATGCTTGTACCATTTACATTTAAACACGTCTGTTTCTGTACTAGATAATGAGCATTTTTAGGTTCATTTATAAAATATACAAAGGTAAAAAAAGTATCACATAGGCGTATGGGAATTGTATTGTTGGTTTTTTGTATTGTTGTCGATGTAAAATAATTGAACTGTCTCCCTTGACCCAACCAACCAAACATTTATAGAAAACATGTTCACTGTTTGCCTTTTGTATATTGTAATATGCGTACTGACTGTTTATATGCGTTTACGTGAAGGAAATTAGAGAAATAAAACAATTATTCATTGATTGCATTATAGTGGCATAATATACATATATATAACACATGTTACTCATTCTAATTACGAAAGTGTCAAAACCCTGTTTGAGGACACAAGCAGAGTATCGATACAAACTATCAAGCAACCCGCCTTGAACCGAGTACATTATATCATAGAAATATATTATAAGGGTTCAGTACTACCAGGAAGTGATTGCAATTTCAAATCATGAACTCCCAAGAGCCTAGGTTTAATTATGCCAGCAAATTCGATCAACGTTAAGGCGGAAAATGTATCCGCAAAACATCAACCAAAGTTATTGAAAGCATAAGGAAAATTGTTTTTCTAAACTTCCAATAAAAAAACCAATGATACTCCAGAGAATATATCAGGAATGAAATTCTTGTTTGTATCAACTATTTGTATAACGGAACAAAAACTATAAACATTTAATGAATACAACTGGGATAACCGCCTTCGAACGGTCAATGCAAGGCATTACGGGTCTAAACTGGTTGATTGCAAGCTGGAACTCACACTTACCCTATTAATCAACACAAACTAAACGCTTGTGTACAAAGATTGTGACGCGGGAAACGAATATTACTAATATTGATATAAATTCCGGGGTAAGTGGGAGGTTCGGCTAGCCATCTAACCGCTTAAAACACAAGATGATTTTCATTTACCGTTCAAAGGCGGTGATCTCAGTTGTAATCATTATATATTTATAGTAGGTGTTCTGTTATATAAGTAGAACACAAAAACAAGATGTTCCCGTCTAATAAAGTTTCTGCAGTTAAATTGTTTGCAATATTGGATATAGCGTATATTTCATGACAATGTCTGTTCGGTTTTTAGAAAATATTGTATATTTCTTACACATCATAATATAATTTTACGTATCCGAAATCTGGACAACTGATCCGTCAGCGATCATTTAATGTTGTTAGTAAACAATGTATTTTTCTTCATTTAAAAGCAGCTTACAATATTTAAGATACGTACAGAGAAACGGATGTCCCCATCATTCCACTTTCGCCTGTAAACTATGCTTATATCACACACGAGCTGTTTAAGGCCACATTTTACTTTGCCCTTTGACCTTGACATTTGAGGTGATTAGACGGATGATATACGCGACACTTAGTCTCCTCATGGTAGGCAATTGCTGTAAGTTATTTTCAAATTGCATAATTAATGACAAAGTTATAGCCGAAACATACTGTTTAAAGGCCAATTTGACATTTGACCTCTAAGTATGACCTTGATGTCTGAGGTTGAGACACGTTTTACACACTAAATATTGTATCCTCGTGGTGGTCATTAGTGGTTACTTATTTAAAAGTATAAAGATGAATGACAGAGTAACAGTTTAGACAAGCAGTTCCATAGCCACTTTTTTCCTTTGCGACCATGACCTTGAGCAAAAAATAGAACTAGAAAGACACTGTCACTGCGTGAACAAAACAAGACACAGAAGGTCGTGAGATATTTGTATTTGCCTGTGCAGCTTGGTTATTTGAAGAAAAACACCATTTGTTTTATAAGCTTAACACGTAAGCATTTTAATAGCTTAAACACAGTGAGATTTAAAAAAATATATATATATAAATGCCATTACATGACATTATACTTATATACTTTTGCCCTAGTTTTGTTTGAAATGTTCCATATCCCCAATGGACTTAGTGTCGTTACACATTAAACACGAATCTTAGCACGGAAAACCTTTCAACTAATTGCTTTCAACTAATTGCTTTCAACTTATCATCACGTAACGTTCATTGCCCATTGATAATGTCCTTGGTAGCAAACATAGATATTTACTTATCTTGCTAATTTCCGTGTGCGCTGACAACCAACCTATAGGCTTATGATTTCTGAGCGAATGGCCTCTTGACATAAATAAAGTACCCATGTACTGAGTGTAGGACCTCTCTACTGCTAGTGCAAATGGACTTTCACTTTTTTTATCGAATGTAAACCATATGATTTGTGTTCCATTACAATTTTATAGCTTACATTTATACAAAGTTTAAAGACAACTATGCACAAACGTTTTCAAAAAGCATGCATTGTATTATTCATTGATATACAAATAGGTTTCTTTTTGCACTCCAATGTTTTTTTTTCTGCATTGCAATCAATTTAACCCAAACTAATTGCGAACTGTCAATGATTAGAAAAAACGAAACGAAGCGTACAAAATGTTCTAATATTCTTTACTAAGGTAGAAAATAAAAATGAAACACGACGTCGTGTCTATAAAGATATCAAAGAATAAATGTAAAAGTACACATGGCATTTTTTTAAGAGACAGAAATTTGTATTTTATAAATATTACTTTCTTTTGTTTATTTGCTTATATTTTATTTTATTTTCACTAGATAGTGTGTAATTGTCGAAAATATCTTTTGCGATAATAACCATTATATTACCACGTTTTGCCGTTACACGTATGAACGGATAAATACATAAATGTTGCGGATAAACGCATAAATAGACATCTAATTTAGAGATAATTATTCATCAAAGTTAACTCGAAATATGCGCATCTTTGATCAGAAGCCATCTCCGTTGATAATAACTGCGTACAACAAAGTATGAAATTGGTTACAAGATACGTATTGTAAATTGAATATGTGGGAGAACACCATTAATAAGGCTGTTGTCATGAGAAAATTCAAATTAATTTAATATTGCTTCTGCTTTTGCATAAAACGAACGTCAGATATTGAATATTTATTTAACATGGAGACTTATTATTCCATGTTAAAAAATATATGGATACATATCACATTTTCAAAGTAAAATATAAAAAATATATATATATATAAACTTACTAAAAAACGTGTATTAAATATATCGAGAAAATTGCACGCGTTCTCAGATTAACATACATTTTCACTATGCCTGACAATATTCATATTTACATTTTGACGTTATTATACAATTATTTTCTATAAACATAGTCCACACAAGTTACTCCTTTTTTTAGCCGGAAAATGCAGTTGGTAAAAGCGATGAATACTTGTATTCTCTTATTTATTTCGCTTTTGTAATTAAGGTTTAGGTAATATACATTTCACGCACCAGCGACGATCAACATTACACCGTATAATATCATTTATTGTGTAAATGGCTTCCAATATTTTAACGAAATATGCAACAACAATACAATCACATGATACTCTTCCGACAACAATGGACCTATACATCATGATCAATATGTTAACGGTATAATGTTGTACCTTAAGCTATAACATCTGTGTTTAGTACTTGTAAAACATAGCGTGAGCCTAACCATAATTATTTCCTATTACAATAGTTCTTTTTTGTATTATACATAGTTGAACTATTGCAACCGTATTCATATAATTTCATAATCAGCCACACATTTGGTGACAAAACGTCAGATAAAAGTCATTAAAGTACCCCACTGGATTTAGTCATTTACACGCTGTTTTTATTTGTGAGCGAAACTCACAAATAATGCAGACGCAATTTTGGAAATCACAATGCCTTAGCTACGGTAGGGCCCGTAACCCATGACTGCCTGTGTGGATAACTCCAGTCAAATTTTGCAAACGACAAGACAGCCTGTTATTATGTAAACAATAGGTTTAAGAGCTTGTGGAACATATTGGCCAGTCTAGTGTTTATAACAGCTTGTGCGATGACATTGGTAAGTTTATCATTGAAATCTGTACATATTGGCTGCTTTTAGGGAAAACGGGGCTTACTGCTGCATTAAAAGTCTGTCATGTGGGCAAAATTGTTTCTCAATAATTTAAAGAAAATATATTAAGTATTAGATACACATATCACGACATGTACATGATTATAGGCTTGTTATTCTTTAGCAAGGCAATCACAATTCTGAAGATGGTTGCCAGTGCAGCGACCAATTGTGAATAAAAAGACATATTGTTGTTATTTTGTCTAAGTTATCTATATAACATAAATATGACGATAAACAGTCACACACATCTCGACCTGTGCTTTAAGACACACTCTTTAGATTTGAATGGGTTGTGTTCATTTCAAACTTGCGATATAAAAAGCTATAACATAAGTTTGAAAACTGAGTTGCTTCTAAGATTATGCAATAGCGAACAAATTCAGTGCCTTCAGCGCTTTGATTAAACATGTCATTAAAACAAACTCAATACGCATGATGATCTGTCCTCACTTTCCCCGGCCTCAGACAGCGCGTCGCTATGGTAATGAAACCGCCATAAATGTGCAATTTGTTGGTTTGTTATTATAATAACAGTCGTTTAATGTTCGGTCTCAAAGGTCACTGTAATTTGCGCCTAAACATCGGAATTTAATCAAACCTTAAAAGGTATTGCGTGTTCATCATGAAATTCCAAGAGCTCTATTAAAAGATCGGTTCATAATCACAAATTAATTTATCAGATTTTTTTAATTAAAGAGTGTATATTATTGTATTGGCTCATTTATATTCTTAACATTTCATTTAATGTGACTAGTTAAATGATTTTTGTTTTGTATCATTATTTTTTAAAAGGTTTGGTAATTTAACTGATTTGACTGTGAAACTCAAATATTTCATCTAAATTGTCAAATATACCGATGGCACAAGTAAAAACAAAGTATTGAAACAACATAACATGCTCAGTGTTTTCAACTGAAACAATGACTGCATTAAAGCTGGTTACTGGAAGATGATATTTTCTATACAAAGCGATATAGGTCAATAATTTCACGAAACAATTCCAATTAATTATCAATAAGTCCCCCAGCCAGGATTGTAACATGTCAACAGGTTTTCAAGTTGTTTGACCAGAAGCAAATAAATCCCATATGCTTTTTGCTATCATAATAACCAAATCTGACATTACCAACTCGAGTAAAATATGCATTGAAATTACTGTTTGACAATGCTATTTACGATACTGGTCTTAGATGAATACTTTGTTTCATTGGCTTTCACAACAACAAGTTGTAGAGTATGTGTTCAATGATGTATTGTTAATTATCAATATCTTGTTGCGATCTATAACGATTGGTTAATATCGTGCATCAAAACAATTGAAAACGTTATGACATATGACGTTTTCAAGAATATTCAGGATGTATGCATTTCACTTGAAACAATCAAGCAAATGGTAACATGAATGCATCTTCCCATGAAGTTTACAGAGTTTGTTTATTCCTATATTGAACATAAAATTGAGACTTTTTCTATGACGCATTCATATCAAACATAATTTTAGATTAGTTTATTCAAAGTTTACTAATACTTAACAACATCGTTATGAAAAAAATAGAGAGACGGGCAGACGAATGGACGGACGTCAAAGATTTGACGCCTTTGTATCTGCAACCTTTATATATTCTGTTCTGTGTTTTTGGATTTAAGTCAATCGAATGCTATCGAAAGTTTACACCTGACATATTGCTTATCAGTATTAGGCGTTAAACAAAGTACTTGTACTGCGGCTGTCTTTTCAGAGTTTGGACGATATCCTATATATTCAACAGTATGTCCAAATCATATATTTTTTTCATTATATTTTATTCAGAAACATGTTTTTATTACATCATATAGATTTATACGAGAACGGAAAGAAGTCATGAGTCTCGAAGGTGAAAACACTGAGTCATGGGCCTCGAAGGTGCATACACTTTTAAATGAGTATGTGTTTAGCGACGGTTGGGCAAATCCCTTTAAATAGATTCTAAACGAAGTTGTGCAAGTATTTAAACGAAGAATAATTGATTGTTTTGTACAGTAGCTAAAGCCCGACATCGACTTTATTGCTATATTTCACCATCTATACATACATTTAATAGATTCGTTTGAAGCAGCACTTTATCTCGATCAGCTATTTAATAAGACCGCCGCGTCTTGTCTCGCCTTCGATTATCATCGCATGGTGTAAGTATAGAAAACCGGTCGATACGACTCTGAAAGACTTCCGAGAGATGAGAGGGCATGCTTACTGTTCAACAGCCACATTATTGAGGATGAATTCTTCTAAATCATTATATGTAAGTGTTATACAGAATTATGCCTTCGCTTTTTGAAAAGGTATTATAATTATGGGCCAAGTACGTTTAATTTCATTTAGCTTATTACAACCACCATAAAATCTGCACTCGTAGGACTGTCTAAGTACATGTATATCTTTTTGTGAAAATAATCATAGAACCGACTTAATTGACATAAAATAGTAACATCACATTTGTGGTGGATGTTAATCTTAAGCTAACATTTATAAATGTGTTTGCTAAATATTATTTCTGCTATTTAATGCCAAACTATATTGTCAAATGTTATGTACCGTATGCTAAAATCTCCTGTTGTTGTTTGTATCTTTGTTTATAGAAATGATTAAATGTTATTTATCAGATGTAATACTAATTAATTTAACATTTATTTTTTTCTCTGTAATCCTTTGACTTAAAATATTAAACTCACATCGAATATGTTAAGAGCATTATCTTGAAGCAAAATAAATTATGTCAATCACATTCCCTTGACATACTATTTAATTGAAATATGTGCTATGTTTATATGGCTGATTTTATGTTTGTCTGTCTGTCTCTCTGTCTCTCTGTATCTGTCTATCTGTCTCTGTGTATCTGTCTGTCTGCCTCTCTGTCTGTCTGTCTGTCTCTCTGTCTCTCTGTCTGTCTCTCTGTCTGTCTGTCTGCCCGATTGCCCGTCCGTCCACCGCCTGTCTGTTTGTCGTGCTTTTTTTTATTATTTTGATGACATTAAGAAAAAAGGGCGCGAACAAATTAATTGCCAAGAACAATGTTTACCTCACACATCCACATTAAATGTGACCGGGAAAATGTTATGACCATACACTATTAATTAAACGGTAACTACACATAAATTATGGAAAAAACAACTGATAAACGAGGTATTGTAACATTGACTTTGGCATGTAATTATATACATTTCAACCCTTTTGTACTAATATTGGGTAACATCAATTTAGTTATCGATGTTCGTTACGTTACCGGTATGACCTTTAACTTCCTTATTAAATATATTCAATTTGTAATGTCTATATTGTGGACTGTAACAGAAGAAACCCTAGGTGTGTGTAATACAACTTCATGGCGGAAACTAAATTGCATTAATATTTCATATTTCTAATTGCGTTTATATTAATAACAATACATTGGTAACTATAGTTCTGTTGACGAGATCCTTACTTTTCAGAATATCAAACCAAGGTCCAGGCAATACTCTGTATCTGACGCTTCTTGTGCAAACACTATTTATGCTAAAACACACATGGCCCTTGTTTGCAACATCCTCTTCGTTGTTTTTGTGACAACACTGGCATTTTTTTAAATTGCTGATATTGTTTTTAAAGTATTTCAGTATGCGCTATCTCGTGCTTGAATTAGAAATCTGCAACTTTCTTCAAACATTGTTTTCTTATCATATTTTTAATTCAGTGATTTTTATCTTACATTTAAAGATCGAGAAAACTCGTTATAAATATTTAACATATACAGCCCAGCTATGTAATATGCCATTTTAAACTACTAATTAAGGCTTTTGTATGAGACATGGTTTTTATTTGTGATTCATTTTTAGTGTTAGCAAAGCATAAGGGTCGACTAGCTTTCAACAGGATTAAACCACTTATATTTGCATTCACAATTCCAAAGCGATGACCACGATCTTTTTGTGTGGTGTGATGTGTTGCATCTGAGGTCAAGTTTTATATAGACATTAATTGACTAGCCCAAAATACAAGAGGATGGTGACAAGATTTTCCCTTTGAGTATATTTTCGAGTTTCCGTATTCATATATTCTGCAAAAATGTTTTTAAATATCATAGAAACTATCAGGAAAGTGTGCTTTACACCAAGAGATATGGACTAACTTACCATCGTACTGGTACACATTTAATATAATATGTATAATCGTTTCGCTTTACGTACAAAACCTATTGCAATTTCGATTATACAAACTTTCTACAGTTTATGATTTTGGGTTAATGTATCTTGACTATTTCAGTTTTGACAATTAGCTCTTTACCCAAAATTGTTATTTTTGACATATTTTGCAAATTACGATATTAAGAAACATCCAAATGTGTTGAGATTCAGAATGTCAATGTACATTCATTGTTAACAGAAGTAAAGACATTTGGCAAATCATGATAATGAGTTTTTAATTTTAAAAAGACAGCGTTAGATTACAAAACATGTATTATGGGAACTTAATTCATTTTCACATGAAGAAGATAAAACGTCATAGTAAAATTATATATTGTGAAGCTTTTTGTTTTCGATTTCAAACTCAGCATGGTAATAACAAAGTACGAACGTCTTCCCGTGTTGTTTTAAATCTCTTTTAAATGACATTTGAATGGGTCTGGAAGTAATTCTAAACGCATAGTCCGCCATGTGTGTAATTTTAGCCTGGTAAAACCTATCTTCCAGTCCTTTTTGTCTACTGATAATTCCATCGATCTCAATAAGAATTCCCACAATGTTCTTGGAGATTAATAGAGGATTGGTGTTTGCTTTCGATGTGATACCGTACAACATTTTCACAGTGAAGAGATAAAATTAATATTTTGAGAGCGATGGCACCAGTCAACATGTGTTACATTTCCAACTTTACAGAGAAAATGTATTTCACGAGGTTTTTCATCCATACTATTTTATCAGAGATGCGTTTGTATACATGCTCGATCCTCGTGATGGATTAATACAAATGTGCCGTGGATTAAAAAGGGTATTATAGGGCATGTCACTGATCCATCCATGAGCCATCTTAATCCAAGCAGAAACGATGCATATATTAACCTAGGTTCTGCGGTATAGGATTTAAAAAAACAATTAAAGGCCATGGTCACAAAATAGGAACACGAAGGCGTTTTCGTAAACAAGATGTGTACATTGCAATATGATCCTATATTGTAAAACTGCCTAAGATGTACGATGGAAGACTGTTCTGAACAGGATAAGTGACACATATCAAGTTGTTCTTCTCTATTTATTCTGAAATATGAACTTTATTATATTGGAAAGTCTGCACGGAACATATTATGGGCAAAGCAAGAATAAAATTTATGATTAATAACACACTGTTTTTTCTATAATTCTTGAAAGAGTATACCTGTTTTATAAGAAAGCAGCTCGTTTTACATAAATTGCATAATTACATGTAATTACAAATGATAAAAAACGTCGTGTATAAAATGCTGAATGCAGAAATTGTAACTGTGGCCTACAAATCGAAAAGCATCTCCGTTAAAATGATTGTTTACAGATTGTTTTCTTTTTAATTTTATTAAATGTATTTGCTTAAATGCATTACTTGGAAATATTGTAATAATTATAAAATCTAGGAAACAAGTAGAAATGAAAAGTCCTCCACATACGAATATCAAGATAATGTCGACGTACCAGATTGGCCACGTTTTCACAATCAAAACTAGCAAACGATTCCCACAAAGCCCACACAACAAGGAAACGTTAGGGGTTCAAGCAAACTTTAACACTACCATAAACGATTCCAGATTATGCGATTCGTATGTTTCAACAACAACGCAAAATTTGTGTCATCCAAACTGTACAGCTTAATACACAAGTAGTTGTATAAATCACTTTAATGACTGAAGCATGCAACCATTGCCTTTGTTTTCTATTAAATCAAAATTGAACAAATATACACATTAGGGTCATGGAAAAGTAATTATTTCATCGCAAATTAAAAAAATTGTTACAATTAAGACCATTCCGTTTAAATATTTAAACCTTTAGTGTAAGGACACACGATGCACATGTTGAAAGATGTATGCATTATGTTACGTCGTCTTACACTGCTGATTTTCTCCTGAACACTGCAAGGTATTAAGAAGATCTTTTTTTCCATATATTTTGATAGTTTTGGTATCGCAATTTAGTTTACACAAAATTGATTCTTATTCATCTTAAGTAAGTGTGTAATAGAGAAGACTCGTCATTAAATAGTATGCATTATGTGTAAATTTATTCAGCCTTGATGTTTATATTAAAGATCATATGACATATAATAAATATGTACATTTTCTTCGATATTACAGTATAGCATTTAATCCTAAATAATTTAATTTATATACATTATCTATGAAGTTTATTATTTTATTAAACTGTACCAGTAAGTACCTAACTTTCCGTCCATAATATTTTTTTAAATTAGTACATGAACTGTCATGATCTTTTGTGTTTTGCCCTACATAACGGAGTGTGCCTCTTATTCTGTTTGCGAACTAAGATCATTGGATTTCATTAACAATAAATCCGGATCTGATCTACGAGAAATTAAGACTTCTTTTCTACTATATTTAAACTTAAAAAAATAACACGGAATGAAACAAATATACTAAAATATCAAAACGCAACTTACCTCTAAAATATTCAATTTGTTTTCATTAGCATTCGAATTTCTTGTAAATTCTTGACAATCTTCTTACAAACTTAACACACGTTACACGTGACAGGTCACATGTTTAATAAAATATCGTATTTTTAAACGAAACATATCCAAAAACATTAATGAATTAAAGCATCAATATACAAACGAAACCATACACAATTTTGAAATGTATTGTTCTGATAATTTGTTTTATATGTTTATTGTATATATTTAAGATTCCAGACGGTCACTCAAACTGAATACATGTATATGGTTATATCAGTCCAATCATCCAAGACACTATGTTATAACAAGAAATTTTCCATAAGTCAATACCGTTTTAAATCCGTGTTGTTCGTATTGGATTTATAGTATAAGAGGCATATCCAGCGTGGATGAATCTACCGGTACAAATGAAAAGCCTGGTAAAGCCTTAATATGCACTGTTCAGTGAGCAGTTAGCAATACGACACGAAGACATTTATTGGAAACAGAAGCTCGATTTCATACTTCCTATTTATCTGGGATTCGGATAATATGATGAACACCCAATGTCAATAACGAAGATCAATAATAAGAATATGTTACAAATGGTATAAACAGGTATTTATAATATGTTGCTCGACATACAAACGGTGTTAATACAGATGCATTGCCATTGATCTCGGTATATATATTTTCGGCGATATTATATCATCTATACTGTGGTATTTTGTATGTTAAATTAATTAACATTTTCCCACAACTCCTTAATATTTGCTAGTATTATATGTACATAATGTCCAATGTATGCCTTGAAAAAATATAACATGTTGTATTAGTTAATTTATATTTACAAACATACCTAGGCGCCTGGAAATTTTAAACCTTTGGATATTAAAGCGTGGTATAAAAGTGGAAACCAGACTAAAGACATATTTCTTCCGAATTAATATCAACATAAATCTTTTTGCAATAATTATGTTGTTTAAAAGATGTATGAAGATCAATAACGTTCGATGCAGGCCGTATAAAGGCACACGTTATGCAGAAGATTATAACGTCAATAACACGTCCCCTTTTCGCAACACCAGAATTTCATCGTTATCGTACAATATAACCATAGCTCTACAATATGTTAAAACTGTTTGTAAAGTAAATAGATTATTTTACGCTTGTGTTTAAAACATGGATATTTGTATATAGTCTGGCATATAATTTGCTTTACGTTTTCGTGTCAAGCAAATTAAGATATCTGCATTTGACAGTTACCAGGTATTATATTTATCACATCTTTTTAAAAATATATTTCTGTATTAATTTAAAAAAAGTAAACAAATACAAATGAAAACAAAATTAAAATAAAGTCGTGAAAATAAACAACATGACATCATCATACTGTACGTGACAGCTTTTACCCAGCATTCTGAAATGATGCCGAGTTTGTGTCACGGTGCGGTATGTCGACATTACACGCCTGATGATGATATAAAACAGTCATCGCAATCTAAAACATACATGTGCATGCAATATCACAGACCCTTAAACAACTTTTACATTTATACGACGGATGAATAATTGGTTGTTAATAAATGTCTTCACAATACCTCACTATTTGACAATGCCGCATATCTTCATTACCGGTGTTAAAGTTCTTGTATCACCTTTACCCAGGTATACACTAAAATCATAATTCGGCTTTTGTTCCTTGAATGCAAATACTCTTTTAGACACGTTCAATGTCACAGTGACGTTTTTATAGGATGAAAAATACTCAACCATGACAATATGCTCGATTTAATATGGATAACATAAAACTGATGATACAAATATTTAAATCACTGAACCGTGGTTGTACATGTGACTTTTAAATACATATTTATTTCATTACCAGCACTGTAGGACTTCCTTGAGTTAATTACTTATATGAAACGTTTAATATTTACAGTAATCTAATCGATGTATGAGGAATTTTGGACGTAGTTGTCGTGCTGAGATTTTGAACTGTTTCCATCGGCATAGCGGTACAAGCACATTGTAATGATGCATACTACTTTGCGTTTTGTGCAGATTATCGATACTGTACAACAAGCAAACCGCATTGACTCAAAGAAATTATAACATGGACGCTGATGACGGGCATATTTTTCCAATACAAGGCAGATTTTCCAATGCTTCCAGGAAGCAATTCCTTAATGACTAGCCTTGTCAAGGTCCATACAACTGACTTGTTTGCGCGCATTCGTATTTATTGCAGCTGGTAAATAATGCACCGTATGTAACCGAAAGGCAGATAACACAGTTTTCAGGTCAAAGCCCAGGACAATCAAATAAATTATGAAAATGTATCGGAACAAAACATGAAGATTAATTATAAACAGTTTACCAAGAATAGAAGCACGAAAAACACTAAAAATACAAACTTAATTATCAACATGCCGCGTTCTACATGGATCTTTACTTTGAGACCAAACTTTGTTGTTTGCATTGTTTGCTATTTTTCACGTTCACATACAACATATAGACATGTTGGGCAATTTGTCTCTTGCCATGGTGAAAGGATTTCTTTCCTGCTAGCGAAACTGGACTTTCAGTCTGTTTTAATCTTTTAGAAACTGAATCTAAACGAAGGGAAACTAGACAATGTTACCACTTTCAACATAACATTTATCGTCAATATTTTACAAATAAATCCCTTTGTACACATACATTTTAATCGTTGACGCGTCGCAAATGATGGTTTACATCGCATTTAAACCAAAACAATAAAGCGTGGTTCGAAAAACTCTTTATTTGTTGTTATTGGAACACAATGTCAAGTCTATCTCAAGCCGGTGAAAATAAATAAATCCCACTAAAGTTTAACCACTACAAAATATCTATTGACGAAATGTTACCATATTATGTCAATTGTTTTTCATAGGTTCAATTTAAGCTCAGACCAGTGTTTTATTGTTGAAAATATGTACTTCGGCTTTGACCTTTCTATTTCCACCCCTTCCTTGACACAGGCTGTTGTGGAAAATATAACTTTAAGTTGATGAACGAAAAAGTTTGTCAGTTTGAGGCCAAACTTGTAGTTTGATGATTAAGAAGCACACAACAGTTATCGACACTCATTGCCATATTGCCATAAGGGGCCATCAAATTGAGTTTGTTATAACTTGTCGCAGATATGAACGTTGTCATTGATACACGCATTTATTATGTACCATGTTCTGGTTTTAATATAATTAAGAAGACATAGACGTGTAATTTAGAGAGAATTGTTCATCAAAGTCAAGTCGATATTTTCTAAGAATAATATTTTACCAGAAATCGTCTTCGCCATTAATAGCATCTGGCAATAAAGCATGAAAATGCCAACACTATAATTATTGTTGCGATAAATTAAAGACAAAAAGGCAATTTTATCGGAGGAATAAACACTATATTTCAGCCAAACATCTGTAGACCATGCCTGCAGGCTGTTGGAGCGAGAAACAAGTCATTCAAGTCAAATTGATATACTCAACAACATTTTGAGATGCTTAAACTGAACATCGGATATTAAATTTTGTTTTATAAGGAGTATACTAAATTATTACGTATCCAAGTTTAGGTGACTCAAACCTTCAAAATCAGTTTTAAAAGTAAGAATTACAAGGTATCTCATGATTTAAATTTTGTAAGGTTGCATAATATGAATATGCATATTATTTTCAAAATAAATAAAAATTGTACTTTAAAAAAACGTTTAAATAATTTAATTTAATTATATTTTAATGTGTAATTACTTATAGATGTTCATGTATAACTGGGTAGGCTTTTTTTTAAAACGTTATGTGAAATTCGCCTTTTAAGTTTTCAATTTTAAGATCGTTATTGTTTCCTCGGTAATATTTTAATGTGCAGGTACGTACTACACTTTTGCAAACACGTGCTTTCGAGGGGAACACGAAAATTGCCTCTATATTTTAACTAAAATGTTTAACCACGTAACGAACAATATCATATAACAAAATTACAATTACTAAACCTCCTTAATATTAACTGTGTTTCCAATACAATGTCGTGTTGTCAATTGTTTTATCCGACAACTTATCGACAATACTATTGTTCCGATTTTAACATACGGGTGCGAAGTATGGGGTTACGGAGACTAATCAACTATTGAAAAGGTTCACACTGATTTTTTTAAACATATTCTTGGTGTTAAATAAGGTAAACCACATGTCACGATTAATGGGGATNCTTGAATTATTTTGAAACTCACCTTAATACCTCTTGTTCACATTATAACAAATGTGATGAGAATATTTCTAAACAAAACGAAACAGAGTATGAAAACATGTTTCACAGGCCGAATAAGCAATGAAAAACAATCCAAAAAGGTCGGTTTATAACACTGTTCACTTGAAAATAACCACACAATATTTGGGTAAATATTTTCCTGTTATTTTGTTTTCAATGTATATTGTTTAGATTTAAAGTCCATAACATTGAACACTTTTCAATGGTAAATATTGTGCCACTATCTTATAACTAGAAATTGTCCCTGCGTTAAATGATGTTTTCTTCGTATTGGATTTATCCTACATACAAGGCAACATTCCAGTAAATCCAATGCCCGTAGGGTCCCATAATAAAACAGTTAACCTTTCATTTATTTCCGATTGCGCGAGCCTGACATTTAACAGAGACCATCTCGCCTGAATGCAGACAGTGACAGAACAGAAGGTTTTGGCTATGCAATTACTACTTAGTAAGCGCACCCTAATCATTTACCTATCAATGTATTCTCCCAAGAAAATAAACAAGATGTTGCAGATGCACATAGGATACGTAAAATAACTACAAAAGGCATGTATGTCTGCAATTGCTGAATTGCGTTTATACGGAAAAAACATATTCTTAAGAAAAAAGGCACTTCTTTTGAATGGAGGCCAAGGAGTGATGCACAATGATTAACGGGTATGTAACCTAACAAAAAACTTAAAAGTGTGCGATTTTGAAAACGCGTCTTCATCACCATGTTAGTAGAAATATCTCAAAATGTATTTGAGTATGTCAAAAGCAAGATTTTCTGCTAATTTCGACTTGATTTAATGCACTGGACACCAATGATGAGTCATGAATGGTTAAAACACGCGAATATGTGCTGTGAAAAGCTATTGCTATTTTATGCTGAAACTGACATGACCTTTTTTTTGCAACATACCCTTCGTTGTTATTGTAACAATATATATTGTTTTTAATTTGCTGATATTGTTTGTAAAGTAGCACAGTAGGCGCAAGCTCGTGCTTAAATAAGTGTAATTAATTAAATGTACGACTTACTTCAAAAATTATGTTTTTATCACGTTTTTATCAAAATGATTTTACCTTACATTGAGATTTCGACTCGAGAATACTTATTATCAAAATTTAAAATACAGCCCAGCTATGTAATATGACATTTTACGCCACTGATTAAGGCTTCTGTATGAGAAATGTTTTTTATTTATGATTCATGATAAGCAATGCATAAGGTTCGACTAGCTGGTTTAAACCACCTATATTTGAATTCACAACTCCGAAGTGATGACCGCGATCTTTTTGTGTTTTGTGATGTGTATCTGAGGCAATGTTTTGTATAGACATTCATTCACTGGCCCAAAATAAAAGATGATGGTGACCAGAATTTCTCTTTGAGTATATGTTTTAGTTTCCGTATTCCCATATTCTGCAAAATATGTTTTGAAATGAAACTATCGGGACTTTACAACAAGAGATATGGACTAACTTACCATCGTACTGGTACACATTTAAAAATAATTATAATCGTTTCGCTTTACGCTTAACTACGCTTAACTGGATTTTCGCTAAGAAGAGACATCATGTTAACGAAAAATTCCTTAAAAGCGGAAATTGTCGTCCCTGATTAGCCTGTGCGGACTGCACAGGCTAATCTGGGATGAAAATTTACGCACAAGCATTTTGACCAGTTTTCTCAGAACACGCCACAATTAACCTATCTTCCAGTCCTTTTTGTCTATTGATAATCTCATCGATCTCAATAAGAATTCCCGCAATTTCCTGGGAGGTTATTAGAGAATTGGTGTTTGCTTTCGATTTTTTCGACTTTTTTTTCAATCGTTATGTGAAATTCGCCTATTACGTTTCCAATTTGAAAAAAAAGAAGTCGTTATTGTTTCTTCGGCGACATTTAAATGTGCAGGTACATACTACACTTACATTGACTGTTTAGCAAAAATATGATTTAATGAGGAACACTAAAGTTGCCTCTATATTTAAACTAAATTGTATAACCACGTAATGAACAATAATATATAACAAAACTACTTTACTTACCTCCTTAATATTAAATGTGTTTCTGAAACAATGTCGTCTAAATCCTTGTCAATTTTATATCAGAGTATAAACACATGTTTCACAGGTCAAATCCAAAAAGATCAGTAAATAAAACTGTTCACTTGAAAATAAGCACACAATATTAGGATATTTATTGTCATGTTGATTTGTTTTCGATTTATATTGTTTAGATTTAAGGTTCCAGTATTTCCATAAAATGTAATACTTTTCTATGGTAAATATTTGCCACTATCTTATAACTAGAAATTGTCCCTGCGTTAAATGATTTTTCTTCGTATTGGATTTATCCCACATTCAAGGCAACATTCCAGTAAATCCAATGCCCATAGGGTTCCATTATATAACAGTCAACGGACAGCATTTTACTTACCTTTTATTTATTTCCGATTGTGCGAGCCTGCCATTTAAGATATTTAAGAGAGAACATCTCGCCTGAATAAATACAGTGGCAGAAAATAAGTTTTCGGCTGTGCAATAACCACTTAGTATCCGTACCCCAATCATTTACCTTTCAATGTAGTCTCCAAAGAAATTAAACAAGATGTTGCAGATGCACATATGACACATTTAATAACTACACAAGTCATGTACGTCTTTAATTGCTGAATTGCGTGTATACCGATAAAACAAACTGAAGAAAATTGGCACTACTTTTGAATGAACCAAGAGTGATGCACACTGAGTAACGGGTATGTAACTTTACAAAACAAACAATAAAAGTGTGAGATTGTGAAAACGCGTCTATATCATAACTTGTCAAAGAATTGTATGAAAACTTCTCCGAAAATCTCACTAACTTCAATCTTGAACAAATGGTCAAAATTCCCACTNCAGCAGCAATCTCACAAATGCTTTTAGTTAAAATTGTTATGTAATTTTGAATGATAACTTGTATATTATGTGTTTAAAAACCTGAATAAAAGTCAATCAATCAATCAAACTCCCCTTCCGTCGTGCATTATAACCAAACCCTTCCAATATAAAGAAGTCACGTCTGATCATGACATTGTTTTCCATGAACTTAATATTAAAAGAGGCCGCCTCATTCAAGTAAAGAAAAAGGTCAGATCATATAAAAAGGCTGACTGGTCTGGTTTAAAAAAAAAAAGCTAAGATTGTTTCCAGTTAAATTTGACCAGTTGGACCACACTGATCCAAATACCTCTTGGAACAGTCTCGAGGCCGAAATAAATAGACTCACCGAAAAACACATCCCATCTAGGTTAATCAAGTCACGTGTGGATCGTCCATGGATCTCGCATGCCAAAGTCAAGCTCATACGAAAAGGGATAAACTTTATTCAAAGCTAAAAAGGTCAAAAACTCCAAACCGCCAAAAAGTCACACAATTCAAATCCCTTAAAGCCCAAATACAAAAGCAAATAAGGAACTCGTATTGGTCCTACTTATATACAGTTATCTTCAGTGAAAGTTCCAACACAGGTCAAAAGAAAAAGTTTTACTCCTTCATCAAATCAAACAAAAATGAAAACTCCGGAGTAGCCCCACTAAGCAGTAACGGTCAAATCCACTCTGATCCAACCACAAAGGCCAACATATTAAATCAACAGTTCGAATCCGTCTTCTCCCGCCCCCAGCCTCTGAGTCTCAAACAACTTGCTAAGAGTGCCATTCCTAACCTATCTCACCCACCGATGCCCCCAATAAACATAACTGTCCAAGGAATTGATAAACTCCTAACTGGCCTGAATCCCAATAAAGCATCAGGCTCAGATGAAATCTCCCCAAGGTTACTCAAAGAGCTGTACAGTGAACTTGCCCCAATGCTAACAAGTACTGTATAAGTGAATATTTCCGCGTGTCGAAAAGTTAACGAATTCAAAATAACAGGCATTTAGCGTGCGGAAATGTTAGCGAATCGCCCGTATCAAAGAACATACAAATATTTCAAGTTGTAAAAATTGCAATTTATTGCTGGTTACATACAATCCGATTATGATTGGTTGTCAGATACTTACCGTAAGTTTAAACGATCGTAAGATTGACGGATTATAACTGGTTTTTTTAACATTGTTAGTGTTGTGAAATATTTTTTTATGTTAAGGAAATTTATCCTTAAACTGCTTTACTGATTTGTGATCACACTAATCTTGTCAAAATAAAATTATTTCAGCGTTGTTCGTTCTGTCTTTTTCTTAGTCCAAAAATTGCTGTTTGCTAGTAGTTGTTCAGTTGCATTAACAAACTATTAAAAATGCCTTTTTTCTGATAACAATAATCCTATTGTTATCAAGCGATTAGGTGTGAAAACATGTTTTCCTACCGGGGCTACTGTATTGATCGATATGTGATTCCTAAACAACTGTTTGTTATATCAAGTAAGTTTAGTAATTTCGTAACTAAGCAGTATGTTAATAGTTAATCAAACATAAAAATAAACATTTTGTTTATAAAACGTGTTTATATATATTTCTCCAACATTTTATAATCGTAATTATGTATAATCGATAACAAAGTAGTTTTTATTTTAAACCAGTGTCAAGATTAAATTTCTTACATGATGGTAATTATCTTTACCCGGTGTCACCGTAAACTACCTCAATGGCGGCGCAATTTTGGCTGGCATAAAATTTAGCGAATATATTGCGTTCGCGAAATTCGCAAATATTTCCACTTCGCTAACTTTACCACTTATACAGTATTTTCCAGAGATCACTTGATAACGGCATTGTCCCAGATGACTGGAGACATGCAGTTATTTCCCCTGTCTACAAAAATGGTCAAAAGTCCAAAGCTAGCAACTATCGGCCTATTTCCCTCACCTGCATTGCATCCAAACTTATGGAACACATCCTGGTCTCAAATATTATGAAATACTTTGACTCTCACAACCTATTAAGCCCCCAGCAGCACGGTTTCAGGTCAAAACGTAGCTGCGAGACCCAACTCATAGGTTTCACCCAGGAGATTGCTGAAAATCTAGAATTTGGTCAGCAGTCTGATGTCATTATAATGGATTTCAGTAAAGCCTTTGACGAAGTAGATCACCACAAACTAATCCACAAACTTAAGCATCTTGGTATAGATAATAAGTTCTCCTCTTGGGTCCGCTCTTCCCTCCATAACAGATCACAACAAGTTCTTGTCGAAGGTAAAAGTTCCGATAGGCTACCAGTCCTCTCCGGAGTCCCCCAGGATTTGGTCCTCGGCCCTTGCCTCTTCCTCGCTTACATTAATGATCTACCAGAAAGCATCAAAAGTCGGGACCGCCTCTTTGCTGATGATACTGTCGTTTATCTTACCATCAAATCCTTATCTTCCGCAAAAAGGTTACAGCAGGACCTGCACTTTTTAGAGTTATGGGAGCGGGAATGGTCAATGGAATTTAATCCCGACAAGTGTGAGATCCTAAGAATCCATACAAAACGAAAGCCTCTCATAATTCTCTATAGGTTACATAACATGGTACTCAGGTCAACCGAACAGTCCAAATATTTAGGAGTCACCTTAGGTCAAAATCTCAATTGGGCCCCTCATATAAACAACATTACCTCAAAGGCCAAAACTACTCTCCGTTTCATTAAAAGGAATGTCAAAACTGACAACAAAAAGGTAAAAGAAGCTTCCTACAAAACATATGTCCGCCTTCAAGTTGAATACTGTTCAACAGTCTGGGACCCCTGGCAGAAATACCTTATATACAAATTTGAAATGATCCAGAGATCAGCAGCCCGTTACATACTAAATAACTACAGTTAAACCAGTAGTGTCTCCAATAGGATTTCGGCCCTAAATTTGAAAACCCTAGAATATAGAAGACGCCAGGCCACTCTTGTCGTGTTTTTCAAAATCAGAAATTAGTTAGTTGCAGTGGATCATAACCATCTTATTCCCACCAGAAACCTTAATTAACTAATCCCACATTCCAAAACAAATTACCACCTAAACTCCTTCTTTCCCAGGGCTATCAGGCTATGGAACGGTCTACCAACCTATATACAGTCCAGTCCTAACCTACTGACCTATATCAGTCGGTTGGATTCTTACCAGCTCTGGACCCCTTACTTCTGTTTTTAACTTTAGCTTTCCTGTAGATCTTTTTAACTTACTTATCCTTTGCACATACTTTAAAAAAACTAACACGCTGTTTTCCAGACAAGAGCCTGTCAATTATAATCGAGCACGATTGTAGACAGTATCAAGTTGAAGTTGAAGTTGAATGTCAGTAGAAATGATTCAAATAATTTCGTGTATGTCAACAGCAAGATAAACATTTAATTCCGACTTGATATAATGATATTGTCTCCAAAGTATATATATGTATATATTTTTACTGGAGCTCTCAAGTCCTGTTGTTTACATTAATAAATTCAAAGCATTTAATCACAAACTTCAAAACATGCCGAAATCTGTCAACAAGGCCCTGTTATTGATGATTAAGGTCGAGTTTGATACTGTATGGTCTTATGTTTGTGATTAAATAATGTATAATTGTTTTTTTGTTGTTTTTTTGTAAGCTGTTATGATCACATTTAAGATTGTAAAAAAAATTCTAATGTTTATGCATATCTCTAACAATCGATAAGTACCGGTACTTGGGTTTTGCCTAATTGCTGTATTTTATGAAATTTGACATAGACAGTAAGGATTGTTAAAAAAAAAATCTCTGTTAAAAGTGCGGTGACGCCCTTTTTTATTTTTTATTATGACAATACGTAGATGAACATATTTGAGCAGTGTCGCAGAAAGTAATAAGATAGAACTTTTTTAAATAACATTTTTGTGGTTAAAATAGTAAACAATTAACGGTTTTTTGGGTGACATAAAAATTATAAAAAATAATTTTCTTAAAATTTAACTTGTGTTCTCCATTTTTTTGGAATTAAATGGTATATGATGTATCTTAGCTTATATAATATCTACATGTTGCCAATTTCATAGGTTATTAAACATTTTTATGCAATAAGAGATTTTTCAGTTTTAATGAAAAAGTACATGTTATAAAATGGCGAATTAAATTAAAACAAGGCCGGTGACCCTATGTTTTTATTTCATTTTTCATATAGTATTTGTATGTGGAACTTGAATATAAATTTTGAACAAAATCTATTAGATGAAAAAAAAATCTGCAAAACTGCAGCAACACCCCTAAAAGGTTGTTTTCTGTTTAATGTTATAAAATATATTTGCTTAAATTCATTACTTTGAAATATTATAATAATTATAAAATCTAGGAAACAGGTAGAAATGAAAAGTCCTCCACATAAGAATATCAATATACTGTCGACGTACCAGATTGGCCACGTTTTCACAATCAAAACTAGCAAACGATTCCCACAATGCCCACAAAACAAGGAAACGTTAGGTCTGCAAGCAAACTCAAACACTACCATAAAAGATTCCAAAGTATGCGATTCGTATGTTTCCATAGCATAAGTAAAGTTTGTGTCATCCAAACTGTATTGCATTATAGTTGTATACATCACTTTAATGACTGAAGCATGAAACCATTGCCATTATTTTCTATCGAAACAGGATTGAACAAATATACACATTAGGGTCATGGAATAGTTATTATTTCATCGCAAATAACGTCATGACGTTACTTCCGGCATAACAAGTTTTAAAAAAGCTCCGTTAAATTATGCACTTTATCTAATATTTTACCGAAAATAACAATGATATAGATGTGAAATTTAATGTAAAAAATAGATTTTTTGACAGCGGTCATTTTGATACCAATTGAACTAGTCAAATGGCAGGACGGAAACAAAATTGAGAGTTCATCGCTACAAAGAACTCCGGACTTAAAACAGCAAGTGGATCGTCGGAAACAAGAAACTACGAGTTAAATAGTGAAAAGGCAATGAAAAAGAAACTATGCGACCACAAGGGACCACGCGATTGTCAAAATGACTGGTGGTGGGCTGAAAATCGAATTTAGTACTGGTATGTATGAACTTTTTAAAAGCTGTGCTGATGAGTTTTACCAGTCTGAAACGTTGAAATTTAAATGTAAAAAAACACCAGTGTATGATAATATTGGTAGTTTAGTGGAAACTAAATGCAGGCTATCATCCGGAAGAAATGGTGTGTATACAATTAACTTAGATCACACAACATGTTCATGTCTGATTAATGGGAAAAAGGTGATTCAGTTTAAGGAAAGTGACATGTCAGAAATCATACAACTCTTTACAAATAAATTAATATCAGAATACATCACCGTCGATAAAGTGAATGCAAAATTTCAAGAAATTCTTCAGGAATGCATGCTGATGTTTAAGAATGAACAACCTGCAGAAAAAAGTTGTATGTGGTTTGAGACCGGAAATAAATGATTCCAATTTCACGGTAGATACCAAGCAACTTGAAAACTTTGAATCGGTGTTAAAAGTTTAACACGTGAAAATTGACGCAAGTACTCAAACGGAGAGCATCGAGAGTGAATATGATTTTGAAGCACTTTTTTGTTTGATTCAAACAATTCAAAAGTCTGTAAGTGATGTGCGCAGCAATGTATGTGAGCATATCTCAAACACCGATCGCGGATTCAATGAGATGAAAGACGTTCTACACAGTATAAAAGTAAATGGCACAACGAATTCCCGAGGTACGGACGAAAAATGCGATTGCTTGCAGGAAAACGTTCAAGACTTGAAGCAAACACTCGACCAAGTAAATATATCTGTATAGAAGAAATTACAATCGCTCGGAGATATACTTAAAGCAAACTCCCGACCAAGTGTTCTTTCCAGAGGTGATATGAATGGCTCTGTAGAAGCAACACGTAGACGGATGTCCGAGGATCCCGTAGAAAATGACACGATACGAGAAAACATACGAGTGACACTTGAGCCCAGCCCACAAGCGATATCCAATAAACAAGAAAGTACAGTGATTTTTTTAAGAAGAAACCAATACAGGCGAGCATATATCGAACATTACACCACAAATATCGAAGACGTAACTGATTGGAGATTCAATTTTGAGAGGCATATATCAGCGAGGATTATGCGAATCTGTGGACATATGCACTTTGCCAGGGAAAACAATGCTAGATATCTGTGAGAAGCTTAGTAAATTGAATATCTCGGACATGTCGAAAATAGTAATATTTGCTGGCGGGAATGATGTCTCGAATGGCCTGCCGATTTCACTAATCAAAGATGTAATCTTCAAGACAGTGCAATGCATTCAAGATCAAACACATTGTTAGATATTTATCTGTAAAATAAGTCCTCGACGTGATGTTGATGTACGCGATTTTAACTCCATGCTAGAAGATGTATCGAGCGAACTTCCGGTAAAACTGATAGATTGTTATAATTGTTTAGTGGATGGAAACGGACAATTGGCAAAACAATTTTTCAGACATGATGTAATTCACCCAAATATTTATGGATCAAGTTCACTTGTGGCAGCAATCAACAAAGTGCATATTACTAAGAAAACAATGCAGCAGCAACAACAACAACATCGACAACACCATCAAAATCAGCGGAGGCGTACTTCTAACGGTTACTTTAAAAACGGGCATCGTGAATACCGGAGCGCTAAACCGAACTTCCAATACGGGCTTCATGGATCTAGGAACGGGCATCGTGACTTCGGGAACGGTTATCATGACTTCCGGAAAGGGCATCATGACTTCCGTAATGGGCACCGTGACTTCATCAGGCATCATGATCTAAGGACCGGACACCTGGACACCCGGAGTGAGCATCATGATTGTCAGAATGAAAATAGTGACTTCCGGTACGTTCCTCGATACGTCAATCATGAAAATAGTCTACATTGCTTGAACTGAGGACGTCATAATCATGTAACACGTGACTGCAGACTACCCAAAAGACAATAGGTTACTGATGACAGACGTACTACATCGTTAATTAGCACAAATAAATTTGGCATCTTTCGTCAGTATGTAATCAATGTGACTCGCACAAGTGTTAGTGAAGTTCAATTATTGCTAATGATGCAAATCAACATAAACCACATTGCTTAACATTGAATAATGTTAGATGTAGCTCATTAAATAATTTAGACACTGATATATCATCACTGGATAATAACGTGCATATGGAATCTCACATACAACCTACTTTAAAATGTAAAATAAATAATGAATGTTATATTCCATTTACATATAAAGGTTTGCATATTATGCATTTGAATATCCAACATTAATTACCAAAATTGGATGAAATTCGTGTTTACTTACACGAAAATAGTTACTTAGATATAGCAGGCTTTAATGAAACATTTTTAAATGATAAAACGGAGATTACTACAATATCCATTTCCGGTTACAGCATTGCAAGACGTGATAGGGTGCTGGAGTTGGTATTATATTTTATATTAAAGATAGCATCTCTTTTGTACGTAGACATGATTTAGAAAGTGACTATATTGAATCTATTTGGCTATAAATCAACAATTTAAAGAACAAACCATATCTAATTAACTTTGTTTATCGTCCACCAAATAGCCCTCAATCTTGAATTGACTCATTTGAATTACAGATAAATAAGGCAGACATGGAAAGTTGTTATTTGTATTCGCCCGGGGATTTTAATTTTCAATGTTCAAGCCAAAACATATTTAACAATAAAAAATGGGGAAAAAAATATCACTGATTTTAATTTAAAACAACATGTGTCTTTTCCAACAAGAGTTACTGAACGGTTATCATCAATATAAGACCATTTGTATTCAAAATGTGACAGCATTTCTCAGGTGATCATACCAAAAATAGGCATAAGTGACCATTCCCCAGTTGTTTTTACATTAAGCGTCAAGGGTAAAATTAATAATAAAGATGATCATAAAATTACAAAGTACAGATGTTTTAACAAATTTAATCATATCGATTTTCAAAACGACTTAACAAATGCTAATTTTAATATAGTTGAAACAATAGAGGACAATTATGAGGCATTTGAAGTATTTTATAGCATTTTAAACTCATTTCTTAATAAAAAATGCCCCTATCAAATATAAAAAAGTGAAGAGATTACAACAACCTGGTTGGTATAACGAAAACGTAAAACAAGCCAGGTCTTTAAGGGATAAATATAAACGTGAATCTAATTGGCCACAATATAAGTTGTGGCGTAATAAATATAATAGTTCAATCAAAATGGCTAAAAAAAGAATATTTTTCGAATGCGGTACAAAGCAAAACAAGTGCTAAATCGCTTTGGAAAACTATTACATTAGCATCAAATGAACACGAAGAATCCTCTATTTTACCAAAAGTAATAAGGAAGGATGATCAAATAATATCTGGTAAAACAAATGTAGCTAATGCACTTAATGACCACTTTGTTGACATATCGAAACTTATTAAAAAAGACTTAATTTACTAAAAACGATTTCAACTCACTGAAAACATATCTAGATGCAAAGCTAGATTCTAAGCATTTCTCTGTTCAGTTTATTACTTCATTAGAAGTTAGTACTTTAATTGATCATCTATATTCAAACAAATCCGCTGGGGCTGATGGTATAGGGCCCATAGTTATTAAACTTTGCAAAGAATTCATAATACAACTAATCACTGCTCTTAAAAATAACTGTATATCACATGGAACCTTTCTAGACATGCTTAAAATTGCAAACGTTGTACCTTTATACAAGAAGGGATCGGTAGAAGATCCCAATAATTATAGACCAATATCACTTTTACCTACTATATCGAAAATATTTGAAAAGCATATAGCTAATCAATTGCATATATATCTAGAATCTACAGATCTATTAAACAAAACTCAGTCCTGTTTTCTCAAATATCATTCTTGCCAAAGAGCATTGATTAATATAGTTGATTCATGGCTTAAACACATTGATAATGGAAATCTAGTAGGTACAATTTTCTTGGATTTATAAAAAGCATTTTATCTTGTGGACCATAGGGTTCTTTTATACAAATTAAAACTTTATCATTGTAATGATAGTTCATGTGACCTATTTTCTTCATATCTCCGCAATCGATTTCAGTTATCAAAGCAGAAAACACTACCTCTACTTGTAAAAGCATCATTGCTGGTGTGCCACAAGGATCTATTTTGGGACCTCTTTTATTACTTATTTACGTTAATGATCTTTTGTTAAATCTTATGTGTAATTCTGCAATGTATGCTGATGATACAACATTACACACTGTGGGAACAAATATTCAAACAGTTCAAAATGAGCTACATACAAATCTTTCGATTGTAAATGAATGGTGCCAAACTAATAACATGATTATTAATCCACTAAAACTACTTGTATTGTATAAGGGTCGAAACGGAAAGTTCAAAAATTCACAAATTTAAAGCTTAAAATTTCAGATACGGTGATCACAACTGTGAAGTGTCAAAAACTTCTTGGCGTTTATATTGACAATACTCTATCGTGGAAACTACACATTGACAAAGTTTGTTAAAAAATGTCGTCTACAATGTTTCTTCTGCAAAAAATAAAACCATATTTAACCCTTGAAATGCGTAAGCTCTTCTATAATGGTTATATCTCACCTATATCCGACTACGCATGCGTTACCTGGAGTTCAGCGGCCAAAACGGAAATTAATAGAATAGTCAAAATACAAAAGCGTTGTGGTGCACATATTTTAAATAAAAAGTACAACACCAATTCAAGAACCCTATTTAAAGATCTAAAATGGTTGACTTTCCAACTGCGTAATTACTATTTCACGTCAGTTATTGTATTTAAAGCATTTCACAATCAAACCCCAACATACATACTTGACCTTTTGACGCCTTCACAAAATAAGCACTATAACTTGCGATCTTGCGAAAAGGAGATTTAAAGTTTGTTCGAATACCCAACACAAACTATTTCAAACAATCGTTTGAATTTTCTAGCACAAATATTTGGAATTCGTTACCCCAATCTATACGTCAAACAAACAATGTAATGACATTTTAGAACAAAATAAAAGCTTATCTTTCTACCACCCTTTATGAAACAAACTGAGCATGCTTCATGTTTTATTAATGTTAGTTTAATGTTTGAATACTGTTCTTGCATAAATGGTAATTGTAGTTTATGTCTGTCATTTGTTATGATAATTTATGTTTTGTTCTTATAGCTTAAGTTGAAATATGATGTATTTGTTGTACATTGTATTATGTTAGAAGACCTTGTTGAAAATAAGAAATGTATTATATAAATTGCATATTATGTAATTTCATCTGATGTATTTCTTAACAAGTATATCTTCTTTAAATAAAGATTTTATTATTATTATTATTATACCATAAAGAGTAAAAATTTAAACCTTTATTGTAAGGGCACACGATGTACATGTTGAAAGGTGGATGCATTATGTTACGTCGTCTTACATGGCTGATTTTATCTTCAACCATTGCACTGCACAGTTTTATGAAGAACTTTCTTCAAAGAAGTTTTGATTGTTTTGGTATCGCAATTAAGTTTACACCAAATTGAATCTTATTCGCCTTAAGTACGTGTGTAATAGAGAAGACTCATCATTAAATAATATACATTATCTGCAAATTTATTCAGCCTTGATGTTTATCTTAAAGATCATATTACATATAGTACATATGTACATTTTCTTTCGATATTAAAAAGTAAAGCATTTGATACAAAATATTTAATTTGTATATATTGTCTATGAAGTGTTTTATAGTATTAAACTGTACCAGTAAGTACCTCAATCTCTGTCTATCATTATTTGTTTAAATAGTACATGAACTGTCATGATCTTTTGAGTTTTTGCCCAACATAACGGGGTGTGCTTCCTATCCTGTTTGCGAACAGAGATCATTGGATTTTATTAACAATTAATCCGGATCTGATCTACGGGGAGATAAGACTTCTTTTCTTCTATATTTAAACTTGAACATAACAACATGGAATGAAACAAATATACTAAAATATCAAAACGCAACTTACCTCTAAAATATTCAATTTGTTTCCAATAGCAGTCGAATTTCTTGTAAATTCTTTACAATCTTCTTTCAAAAATAACACATGTTAAAGGTGAAATGTCATGTGTTTGATAACATATCTCACGTTTTAACGACATAAATCCCAAAAGATTAAATAGTTAAAGCATCAACATTCAGACGAAACCACACACAATTTTGAAATGTATTGTTCTGATAATTTGTTTTATAGGTTAGTTGTATATACTTGAGATTCCAGACGGTCACTCGAATTGTATACATTTATGTGGTTTTATCAGTCCAAACATCTTAGGCACTATTTTATAACAATAAATTGTCCATTAGTCAAATCCGTGTCAAATCCGTGTTGTTCGTATTCGATTTATAGTATAAGGAGTCATATCTAGCGTGGATGAATCCGCAATCTACCGGTTCACTTCAAAAGGCTGGTAAAGCCTTTATATGCACTGTTCAGTGAGCAGTTAGCAATACGACACGAACACATTTATTGGAAAAAGTATCACGATATCATATTAAATCTGGGATTTGGAAATATGATGAACACCCAATGTCAATAACGGAGATCAATAAAAGCAATGTGAAACAAATGGTATAAACATTTATTCATGTCGTTTTGCTCGACATATAAACGGTATAAATATAAATGCAATGTCATTGAGTGTGGTTTATATTTTCGGCGATAACTACGTTATATCGTCTGCGATATTACTGCGATATACTGCGGTATTTTGTATGTAAAATTAATTAATATTTTCCCACAACTCCTTTATATTTGCTAGTATAATATGTAAAAATATAATATGTTGTATTAGTTCACTGAAATTGACAAACAAACATACGCGCCTGGAAAATTTAACCCTAGTAAAAGTTGAAACCAGACTAAAGACATATTTTTCCTAAATTAATATCTACATAAATCTATTTGCAATAATTATGTTTACAATACGTAGGAAGGTAAATACAGTTCGTCGCAGGCCGTATGAAGAAACACGTCACGCAAAAATTATTACGTCAAAAACACGTTCTCCTTTCGTACATCAGAATGTGCATCGGCATCGTAACAATTTTATTATAGCTCTGCATTATGTTAATATGGAACTTCTCGTCTGTCTCCTGTTGACTCTTTATATTCCGGCTGTTTCATGATGAAACCGGCAATGCTGAAATTAGGCCAAGTTTATGTCACGTAGCTTTATGTCGACAATACACGCCGGATGATGGGATAAAAAAGTCTTCGCAAACTAAAACATACATGGGCATGCACTATCCCAGACCATTAAACAACTTTTATATTTATATGACCGATGAATAATTGGTTGTAATTAAATTTCTTCTCAATGCCTTACTATTTTGACTATTTCGCATATATTCATTACCGGTGTTAAAGTTCTTATATCATCTTTACCCAGGTATACACTCAACATCATTTAAATACGGCTTTTGTTCCTTGAATGGAAATACGTTTATAAAACAGAACAGAACAGTACAGAAATTTTATTACGACTTGCACATAGTACATCGTCGGTCTTAACCATGTTTATGGTTACGTTCAATGTCGCAGTGACGTCATTATAAGATGAAACATACTCAATCAAGATAATTTGCTCTGTTTTATATTGGATACCATATAACTGATGATACTAATATTTAAAAAACTGAAACGTTGTTGTATATGTAACTTTTAAATACATATTTATTTCTTCACCAGCACTGTAGGACTTCCTTGAGTTAATTACTTACATAAAAGCGGTATATATGAGTAACGTTATCCAAGCGATGTATGAGGAATTTTGGACATAGGCGTCGAGGTGAAATTTGGAACTGTTTTCATCGGCATAGCGGCACAAGCACATTGTTATAATGCATATTGCTTTGCACACAAGCAGATCATCGATACTGTACAACACACAAACCGTATTGAATCGAAGAAATAATAGCATGGAAGCTGATAACGGGCAGATATTTCCAATACAAGGCAGATGGTTCAATGCTTCCAGGAAGCAATTCCAAGTTCATGTAAAGCCCTGCAAAAGTCCATACAACTGACTTGTTTGCGCCCATTCCTATTTATTTCAGCTGGTTAATAATGCACCGTATGTTGCCGAAAGGCAGATTTCACTGTTTTGTAGGTCAAACAAAAGGGCAATCAAATAAAGTATAAAAATGTATCGGAACAAAAAATCAACATTCAGAATGAAAAAATACCAAGAATAGAAGCACGAAAAGCACGTAAAATACAAACTTATTTATCAACATGCCGCGTTCTATAGTGATATTTGCTTTGACACCAAACCTAGTTGTTTACATTGTTAGCCATATTTCGCGTTCACATACAATATATATACATCTTTATGTTGGGCAATGTGTCTCTTGCCATGGTGAAAGGATTTCTATCCTGTTAGCGAAATTTGACTTCCAGTGTGTTTTAATCTTTTAGAAACTGAATCTAAACGATGGGAAAGTAGCTAATTATACCACTTTTAACATAACATTTGTTTATCGTCAATATTTTACAAATAATTCTCTTTTTGCACACACATTGTAATTGTTGACGCGACGATTACATAGAGAATAATAGGTAAGTGTTGATTATAGATCAGGTTTATCATGCGAGGCTTAGAAAACAAAAAGCACGAGCCTTGGCGAGTGCTTTTTCGTTTTCGTGCCGAGCATGATTAACCTGATGTATAATAAACAATAACCTATTATTCTATTTATCCCACTTTTTATTCAGTAAACCTTTTTATTTAAACAAGATTAGTTTAACTGAATAATTTTGCTGGATTCATGACGTCATTTTGTCGAAAAAATGACGTCATTTCGTGCCGTGGTTTATAGCAGAAATTAAATCAACGGAGCTTTGATCAAACGAATTCGCTGTAAAAGTGGGATAAATCGCATTTAAATCGTAAGATTCGAGAAATTCTTCACTTGTTGTTATTGGACCACAATTTGAAGTCTATATCAAAGAGGTGAAAATACATAAATCACACTTAAGTTTTAACCACTTCAAATTGTTTATGTAAGAAATGTTACAAATATAATGTTAATTGTTCATTTGTTCAATTTAAGCTCAGACCAGTGTTTTATTGATGAATATGTACTTCGGCTTTGACCGTTCTATTTTGACCCCCTTCCTTGACACAGGCTGTTGTGGAAAATGAACCTTTAAAAAAGTTGTTGAACGGAACAGTTGGTCAGCGTGAGGTCAAACTTGTAGATTGATGAGTAAGAAGCAAACAACAGTCATCAACACTCATTGCCATATAGCTTTATCTGATTAAGTTTGATATAAATTGTTGCAGATATGAACTTTTTCATTGATAAACGCATTAATTATTTACCAGGATCTAGTTTTAATATAATTACGAACACATAGACGTGTAATTTAGCGAGAATTGTTCATCAGGGTCAAGTCGATATTTTCTAAGAATAATATTTTACCAGAAATCGTCTCGGTCATTAATAGCATCTGGCAATAAGGCATGAAAATGCTAACACTATATTTATTGTTGCGTTAAATTAAAGGCAAAAAGCAATTTTGTCGGAGGACTGAACACTTTATATCAGATAAACATCTGTTATGACAATGCGTTCATGCTGTTGGAGAGAGAAAGAAGTAATTCAAGTCGAAGTCATATACTATAAAACATTTTGAGATGCTTAAACTGTACATCGATTTTGTTGTTTTTTTTGTGCATAAGGGGAATACTAAATTATAACGTGATGATCAAGTTTAAATGACTCAATCCTTTACCAAATCATTTTTCAAAGTGAGAATTATAAGGTTTCACATGATTTAACGTTTGCAAGGCTGTATGCATAATATTAAAACAAAAATAAACATAGTTATTTGAAATACGTTTAAATATTTTAATTAAATTATCTTTTAATGTAGAATTATTTTTAGTTATTCAGGTATTACTATGATTTATTTTATTCAAACGTTATGTCAAATTTGCGATTAAGTTTCTTATTGTAATATCGCCATTGTTTCTTTGGTAACTTTTAAATGTGCAGGTACATACAACACAAACTTGGACTCTTTCTGCAAACACACGATTTCAAGGGGGAACACTTAAGTTGCCTCTATATTTAACTAAAATGTATAACCACGCCATGAACAATATAATGTAAAAAAACTGCAACTACTTTACTTACCTCCTCAATATTAAACATGTTTCCAAAATAATGCCGTGTAAATCCTTGTCAAAGATAAGATCTCATATATTTATAAGAGAATGAACACATGTTTCACAGGTCGAATGAGTATTGAAAACAAAAAGAAAATTAAAAAAATGTCAGCAAATAACACTATTCGATTGACAATAACCACACAATATTAGAATATATATTGTCCTGTGTATTTGTTTTTTTATCTATATTGTTTATATTTAAGGTTTCAGACGGTCCATACAATTGAATATTTTTCTATTGTAAATTATTTGCCACTATCTGAACTGCCTTAAATGATTTTTCTTCGTATTGGATTTATCCCACACACAAGTCGACAATCCAGTAAATCCAATGCCCATATGGTCCCATTATAAAATAGTCAACCTTTCATTTATTTCCAATTGTGCGGCCCTGACATTTTAGAGAGTAATCTTGCCTGAATGCAGACAGTGACAGAAAAGAAGGTTTCGGTTATGAAATAAAGACTTAGTAAGCGCATCCCAATCGTTCACCTTTCAAGGTAGTCTCAAAAGAAATGAAACAAGATGTTGCAGATGCACAAATGATATATAAAATAACTACAAAAAGCATGTATGTCTGCAATAACGTTTATTCCGAGAAAACAAACTCTTAAGAAAGGCACTTATTTTGAATGAACCAAAAAGTGATGCACAATGATTAACGGGTAACCTTACAAAAAAACCTTAAAAGTGTGCGATAGTGAAAACGCGTCTTCATCACCATGTCAGTAGAAAAGTCTCAGAATGCATTTGCGTGTGTCTAAAGCAAGATTAACATTTTATTTCGACTTGATGTAATGCACTGGACACAAATGGTGCGTCATGGATTGATTAAAACACGCGAATATGTGCTGTGAAAGGCAAAGTCGATTGTCCGTACTTTTTTACTTTTAAAGTTGAGAACGCATCAATTATGATATTAATCACATATTTTCATATGAATATAATTTTATAATTAACATAACCCAGCTGCATAGTGAGTTTACATACAATTGCACACTTAATGGTCGGTCTCTTATTTCTAAAAGATTCAAGTTACCCTATTCCCATATGGTCCCAATATAAAACGGAAAGCATTCTTTGCCTTTCATTAACTGGAGATTCTGCAAGCCTGGTATTTCGTTTGCCTTTCATTAACTGGAGATTGTGCAAGTCTGGTATCAATTTAAAAATGTATCTGTCCTTTTCTCAAAGTTTCAAATAAAAGATACTTCGTGTTACTTCTAAAACAAATGCTGATCTCCTGAATACAGACGCTGTCAGATAACAGGGTTTTCGGTCGCGAAATTACTACAAAAGTCTGGTAGAATCAAAATGACGAAATGCTTCCGTCCAATTAATATTATTATCACTAAATGTGTCACCATTTTAAAGTTTTAAATGTTTTTGGTGATAGCCAGTATAGTTCCGTGCAAAAATGAGTACCACCTGCACTTTGGTCAAACACTATATTTGTGGATGGTTATGGTTTCAATACTTTCAGAACTCTAAAATGTGTTAAATGCATTATAAAAGGCTGACAGTCTTCACAAGCACAAACTGGATGCGTTATATTCCAGACCCTTAGTATTGTTGTGTGTTAACCTGATTGAACAACTGGTGGTTTTAATGTTACAAAGGTTCACATTAGCACAGAATAAGCATAAAAAGAAACTTTGTAAGTTCAATATCATTCCATAAATGGACGTAGACATTGTATATCAATGCTATCTAAAAGTGTATGTGAATATAATCAATCTACATTAAATTCTTAAATGGATTTATGATTTTAATTGTATTCATTCGCATTACAGCATCCATATTAATGTGTATCTATATCTACAGCAGGAACATGTATAACCCGAGCCCCATATCACATAATATCTTTATATTTTCATTATTCTCGGTCAATTTGAACGGTCCTCCGGGAGTAAGATTTAACTGGTTCCTGCACACGTCAGTGTTTCCCCTCAGAACCATTTCAAGACGGAAATTCAGTTAATTGGCAATTTTGATAATTTCTCGCCAACGGCGGATATTTCCGAATAAGTGTGCAGACCATCTATGGGAATTAAAGAATATCCGTAATTGTGTAATGATATCATCTAAATAAATGATTCCCTTGAAATAAGTTTGAATACGACTATTTTTTCGTGAACAAAGTTTTCATTGAAAACAAAAGTGCAATGTGAGAGTGACGAAATTTTGTTATTGATATATATTGATTTGAAATGTTGTATATTGTTATATGTGTGGTGACTGTAATGTGTAGGGAAAAAATAATAAATACAACAATAATTTATTCCATGCATTAATGTGAAGATATTCAATATTTAAACATATTTTACAAATGATAATTATGGAAATGAAAGATACTCTATATGAAAACATATATTACCATTAATAAGTACGAAAATGCATCAACTAGATTTACGAACACATGATTATTGATATAAAAAATATATTATAACGAAAAATGTTAAAGGAAATCGAAATGAACGGAATAAATAACCGCATTTAAGTTGATCAAGGGCAGATAGCATTTCCTATGTAAAGCAGAATGTTCGATACTTTCAGGACGCAGTTCCGGTTTTATTTAACAATGGTGTGCATTTACAGTTCCAATGCGGTGAATCATTTTGTGTTCCGTGTTTGTTATTGGCCTTTGTTAATGTGTTCTGTTGATTTTTGAAAAGAGATGAAATGTAAAAACTCTTGGCAGTGAAATACAAAAGCCCACGTAGTTAGAAATTCAAGTTCATATCCTTTACTTACTGCTGTTCGTACGACATGCATGCATGATGCTGAGTATGGCATACTTTTTATCTGTTTTCATTCGTTCTGAACGTATCAAATTGATTAAAGGTTACGACATATCTGAATGACATTAACTGGTCCTTTGGATTAAAGGTACCAATTAAATATTGTAACAATGACTTTAATTAATAATACCATCTTGTATCTTACAATCAGAAATTGCCGACCTAAGACCACTACATCTATTTCGCTTGTTGAAACAAGTGTGATGAAGTGTGAATTGTATAATAAAGAAAAACTATAGAGAAAATGTAGCGAAAATCAACTACAGAATAGTATTTGCTTAGATTGAACGATGAAATTCTATAGAATAAGCACACCTCTAAAGCAGAACAAAATATATGAATAACAGCTGCAAAAGAAAAATATCTGAAATCGAATATGCCAAATAGTTAACAAGTTTTATTAATACAATCAACAGCAATTTTTAATGTAAACACTGTATTGATTTGAGGCCTGGAAATACAAGTAATAAATCAGTTCCCACAGTCAATACACAATTCCCCGTAATTTGTTTTGTTAAGAGTGTGTCCAATCAATTTCGCAATTAGCATGACATTTGATCTGTAATTAAATATCACAAAATAATTGATGTAATCTGATATTCTCATAATTGTAATCAACTTTCTTTTGTCAAGTTACACTTTGTGATTGAAGCAACAACTTTAATTGAATTGACATAAAACAGAGAATAAAAACCGATGGAGATCAATAACTTGTAACGAAATTTTGAAATACTGGGAATCATTCCAATAATGGCATTTGTCATGTTTTCATTTATTTTAATTGTTTTTTTTTATCAAGAATTGATATAAGTAACACAATTACAATAATACATACCTTAGCTCTATATCATTGTATTTGTTTTCAAAATATTTTTATAAATAAGTGCGGTGTCTGTGTCAAAGTAATTACACTTAAAAAACAACATACGAGTCGACGTAAAAAACGACCAAAAGAGAAATGGTTTATGTTTTCATGACGCAGAAGTGAACATCTGAGAATTCTAAGTATCATCGCTTAAATCACTTCTCAAAATTTAGAGACGCATTGTTTAGGAGCATACAATTATCGATGGTGAGTACAAGTTATACAGTGTAATATAGTTAATATCAGCCGAATAATGTGATCTTATAATAATAATAAACCGACACCGAGATTTTCACGTGAATTTGTCTATCACACTTTTTGAGTATCACACGTATTGAACTCTGTACAGGTATGTCACACTGGAATAATAAAAATAAAAGGCATATCAACGGTAAGTATTACTTTACAGGAGTTCCGTTTTCCTTAACGCTTATAAATATTCATTTTAACAATCATACATATTTTCGAGAGGAAACAGTAGTAGTAACTGTATAAATAAGATCGTAACGATATAAAATTATGTTATTGGTACTAGAATCATGTAAAGGCTTACTGATTCGATATTTAATGAGGCGTGAGTTAGGGTCCCACTGAAGCTGTGGAACAATAAATGCTGTATTGGCATTGTGTATCTGTTTGCTAAACTATTTAATCAACATACTTTTTTTTATATGTGTAAATTGTACGTGAAATTACTAAAGTTAGGTTCCTATAATAAGGAATGTAAATACGCGCTTAACAAGGCCGTTAGGTTCTTATATTATTGGCATGACAGTTATCTATAAGACGCGAACCATTTAATCGTAAATCGCAATATTTGTCTCATGCTTCCAAATTAAAATTTGCCATGATCATTTTTATAACCAAACAATAACAATTAAATGTAAACCACAAGTAAATCCTGAAAACAAACTGATAAACGAGGTATGATAACGTTGTGTTCGTCATTCAGTTTCTTAAGTTGCTTAAATGTGTTCAATTCTGGCGTAAACATGTTACTGTTATGTCAATTGTAATCAACTAATTACATAAAATATACCTTACCTACAAACGTTTCTTCGATTATTTTTAGTTCATAAATACTAAAAATGTTTCGGCCATAGCATTCATCAGTAGCCTTCATGTAAGCATGAAAACACGCCAACGTCATACAGTAACGTAACGTCGTTTGGCGGAATATATATATAACACATAATATTACACAATACAAAGATAGATCAGAGTTTTGTTATAAAAAAATATAAATTGTACTCATATACAGTATAATACTTTCGTTCTACATCAGATTAGCCTCAATAGCGTATGAGATGTACGTTTCGTTAACAGCATCACCTTTCAATTAAAAATTTAATATATTCGTATTTTGAACTACGACAAAAGAAACCATTTCAGAGTCAGTTTAAATTTCATAGTGAAAACAAGATTGCAGAAATATTTCTTATTAACATTTCCAAGTACTTCAATACCAAGTCAGTGGTAATCATTTTGTTGTTAACACGATTCTAATTTCACAGAAACACCACTCAAGTTCCATGAAATATCCCCAATCGGAAAATACATATTAAAACATACATGCGATTACTTTGCATTATTCCTCCGTCGTTATGGTTACAACACTGTTACAGTCTGAACAAAGTTATGATTGGATTAGTTATTTACGATGAATATCAAAATAAGGTTCTCGTACATATTTATCCAAACGATATTAAACCTTTCAACTTCGGTCTTCAAGAATATGTATCATTAATATTTATTGTTATTAATCATTAATATATATCATATACAGCCCAGCTATGTAGAGTGGCATCTTACACCACTAATAACGGCTTCGTTCTGAGAAATGTGTTTGATTTGTGATTAATTTTGAGAAAAACGTTAGGTTCAAATAGCTTTCAACCGGTTAAAACCGCCTATAATTTGCATTCACAATTTTAACGAGCAAAGACCACACACCGTTTTGTTTAAGTATGTGTTTTATGCAAAGTTACGTATATCTTAGCCGGTTCTTCACTTGCCCAAAAAAACAAGCGAATGGTAACCAGAATTTCTTTTCTAATTGTTTGTTGGAGTTCCAGAACTCGTATATTAAGCCGAAGTAGTAGAACAAAAAACCGAGAAACTACCAGAAAGTTGAACTTTAAATCAATTTTTTATACAAAAAACTAACCATCATACTAGTATACATGTTAGATTATAAAAATAATCGTGCATCGTTATGTACAAAACATATTGCAAGTATGATCAAAACGTCCTACTACTTAATATTTTGAGATAATATTTTTGGGCAGTTTATGTTCTTACAAAAAGCACTTATGACCATTATTTTATTTTTAAACATATTTTGCAATTCACTCTTTTTAGAAACACCCAACTCCATTTAGTTTCAGAAACAAACAGTACATTCATTGTTTAAGTTCAGACATTTGGCTCTAAATTATAGTATATATTTACTTTGAAAAATAATAACGTTATTATTAAAAATGGTTAACTTGCATATTTTGTTTTCTTTTTAGAAAGACAGAAAGAATAACGATAGAGTGAAAGAGCTATAATCTGAATCTTATTTATATTTTCGCCTCAATGGAAAAATACATAGTCTAAACTATGCTCATGTTGTTCACAATCTCTTTCAAAAGATATTTAAATGGATCTGCAAGTCATTTTATCTACCATAATAGTTATTGAAGTCCGTTGACGATTTTGTCTCCAATTTGTTGTTCCCTTTTGTAATCAATATAAACTTGAAACATTCCGAATATTAAAGTTTTCGTTGCCTTTCTGTTTCGTAAACTGCATCTTAAGTCTACACGACACATATTAATTTACCTATCTTTAGGTCCTTCTGGTCAAATGATAATGCCATTGATATCCCAAATAGTTAATGAAATTACATGGGAAATGCAAATAATATATTTGTTTGCTTTTGGTTTTATACAATCAACTATTTTCCCAGAACATTGAGTAAAACAGTATTTGAAATGTGTAAAATTTATCATTTTTCTGAGAAAATATTTCACGGTATATCACAGTAAGCAAACACTTTGTTTAGTTTTATTTAATGATTTTGAATACTTTATTCATATTAGTTTCTTTTAAGACGTTTTATATCAGTTCTATTTTGTCAATGATGCTTAGTTATGAGGTTAACACATCAATATTCCAGCGCCATGTTGAATTAGAAAAAATGTGACGTGCATTAAAAACGTAATTTGTATGGCCTGCCACTGACCGTATCACAATGCATAATTACTAGGGCGCTAATGTATACAGCCTTTTTTACTCAAAAACAAATAATGCATAAATTAACCTTCAAAGTGCAAAGAATGAGACAGAGTTTCCAGAAATGTCAATGGTATTGTTTTAGAAAATCAGCCTTGAAAATATGATGGTTGACATTTTAACGCAGAGAAAGAATATATTATTAATGCTCTTTATTTCAAAATAACGTCCGTATCAAGATTACCAGCTCCAATTCTTTGTGGATTTAATAAGTGCCCTTGAGATGTTGTCTGAAAATCATATTGGCACAAGACGACCAATAGCCGTTTGGATTTAAGAGGTAATATATTTAAAAAATAATAAAAATTGAATGATTGTCAACTCATTCTTATATATAATTAAATTTTTAATTTGTATAAGTTGTCTATTTCAGGCTAGTTAGAAAAATACTGTGAATTATTTCCCGAACAATTTTCGATATTTCATCTCTAAGCATTAAATACATGAATTGTTCGTGTGACACATAACAAGCGTGTTAAGAAAAACGAATACCACCATTGAAACTGTTTTGATTACAAAAGCATTATTCTTGTTTTATTTGACTGGATAGCATGAAGATAACGTAGGACTTTTTACATAGAGGTTTTATAGAAACGAATAAAGAAATAATAACTGTGGCCTTAAAATCGATTAGCATCTACGTTAAAAGAAATTATCTTTTCTTCTTTGAAATGTAATTTTATGTATTTACTGTAAAAACTACAGTACTTGCAAGTATTTTAAATTATTATAAAATCCAGGATAAAAATGAAATAAAAAAAAGCCTCAACATAAGAAAATCAATATAATTCCAATGTAGCAGATTGTCAACGTGTTCATAATCAAGGCTATCAAACGAGATCCAGAACGCCCTCATCAACACGGATACGTGAGTGGGCAAGTAAACTTAAAACACTACTATGGAGGATTTCACGGAGTTCAAACTATGCTCTTGGTACGTATCCAAAGCAACGCAACTAGTGGGTAATCCAAACTTAATTGCCGAGTAGTTGTGTTGGCGCCATTCAAAACCGGACACAATATGGCAGAAATCAGCCTCCGAACGATACACGTTGAGGTTAAACAAGTATCCACAATCTCTCCAAATGCCATAGAAATGGGATTGCTAGTATTTCAATTGACATTATAAAAGTACTTCAGCTCGGTGCAATACATTTAGTTACACTCGCATTCCTGTCTACCCGTGTGTGCGACTACTTTGTTCAATATAACAATGGATATCAGCATTGGATTTCCAGTTTTTTCATACTAAATGACAATTATTGCACGGAAAACACCTGCACATTATTGTTTCGAGAAATACCAACTTAATGTTCCATTATGCCGTGTTGTCAACCTATAAAGACTGTCACACCAAACTGATTTGTTTACTTAGTTAGCTACTTTCCGCGTTCACAGACAATACATTAACATCTTGTTGTTGGGCAATAGATATCTCTTCTGCTAGCGCAATTGGAGTTTCGCGATGTTCTATCTTTAGAATCTGAATGTCGAAACTGATATCCAAGGCGCTTACAAATTTCAGCGTTTGAAATTGAACGACAACATATCATTGAATCATTATAAATGTTTTACAATTTAATTCCCTTTATGCACACACCTTAAAATTGATGATGCAAATGATTGTTTAGTTCGCATTTGAATAAACAAATAATGATAAGAGAAATGCAACTGATTAAATAAATATACTTCAATTAAATGAAGTTCTTTACTAGATAGCAATATCATTGGAACACAATGTTTATTCTATATTTATGTGGTGAAAGTTAATGATTCACATGAAATTTTAAGCTCGAACAAAATATATGAAACGAAATATGACCGTATTATGCTGATTGTTTTTATTAGTTTCATTTAAATATATATTTCGACAGTCACACATGGCTATTATATTACCACCTCTTTTCAGTACACGTATAAACATGCTGCTGAGGAAAAAAAACAGTAATAATCAAAACGAACGTTTGTTAATGTTGGGCCAAACATGAAGATCGACGGTTAAGAAACGCATCAATACGCAATACACTAAAGCCCTTTACAATCATCTGAATAAATTGTGATTATGTAATTTATGCATATTTGAACGTTTTCATAGAATGCATTAATTAGGAGCCATGTTTTACTATTAATATAATTGCGCACACAAAGACATGTAATTTTTGATAATTATTAATCCAGTTCAAACGACACTTTCTTTGAAAATATCAAGTCTTTTACCAGAAATATTATCGGTTAATACTAGCTGCGTGCAATTTAGCATGAAACTGCGAAAAAGAAAGTTATTGATGTCTTGAAGTAAAGGCATTCAGTAGAAATCTTACATTTATCCGAGGGCTGAACAGCATATATGTGCGAAACATTTAGTAAGACCTTGTTCATAGGCTGGTATAGTAAAAGGCAGAATGTCAATTCGAATGTATACAGAATAGATGTCATTATGCATAACATGTACCTCAACTATTGAGGTTTGTTTCATTCGAGGATTGAATATTTTTTTCTTCATTTTATCGGTGTATGAACTGTCATGAAAGTACGACTTATTTAGATAAACGCCGACGGCTTATGAACTGTCTGTAAAACTAAGCCTTATTGGGATAAACGCCGATGGCAAGTTTAATGCATTATTAAAAATACATAAGCATTACATTTTAGAATCCGTGTAACTAGTTTAATTGAAATATCTTTAAGTGTATAATATATTATAATTGTTCAGGGTTTATTATGATCGTTTTGTTTAAAACACAATTGGAAATTAGCCCATATGGTTTCCCATTTTCAGATCGTTTTTGTTTTTCAGCAGCATTTATATTAACTGTCAAAAACTATACACATATATAAACATGGTAATCTGAAAGAACGGTTTTATATGTTCAATCCGTCTCAATATACATTTTATTTTCAGCAGCATATGTGTTGACAAGACTAAACGTCAAAGGAAAGCCAGTTTTGTTCCTCATAGGATTCCGTCGTAGACGCAAATTGAACAAACACGTCACTCAACACAAACATGAACCAGAAACATCTTCAAAAAAGAATTCAGAGTTTGTAAAAGTAATGATGCACAGAAGGCATGTACATTTTGTGTGAAAAAAATATTTAAAACAATTCTACTAATAACCTTAATTATAATAACACACATTACTCAAACAAGTCTGATATACCATAATACACCGGTATATTTTGTATAACATACTTTTCTAAATATACCATTAATTATAACTATGGTTGATTATATAAGAATAATTGAAAAGCGTATTATGCATGAAAGCAATTATAAACGATAACATGCACATGTCTAGTGAAATCAAATATGTTTGTACTGTGAAGTGCATTTATACATTTAGTTTAACCCTAGAGTGACCTATCGACTGACACATAATCATTTTAGAAGCATTGTTCAATTCTACGTGTTCATAATCAAGGCTATCAAACGAGATCCAGAACGCCCACATCAACACGGATACGTGAGTGGGCAAGTAAACTTAAAACACTACTATAAAGGATTCCACGGAGTAAAAACTATGCTATAGGTATGTATCCATAGAAACGCAACTTGTGGGCAATCCAAACAAAAAAGCTTTATTACTGATCTAACACCCTATTCACGGAAATACGCAACCATTGCCATTATGTTCTATTGAATCCATATGAAGCATAAAAACCCATTAGGGTCATGGTATAACAATTATTTGATTGCAAAAACAAGGACTGTTACCATGGAGACCATTTTGTGTAATGTATATATTACATGCATTGTTAGTAGACACGATGTACATGTTTTCAACTCACAAACCAGTTAAAAATATATAGTAAATATTTTCAGCGTCCATTCCAAATTTGTGTTCGTTATGTAACCTAGTCTTGCACTGTTGATTGACTCTTCAAAAACTGCACGGCTAAGTTCACAAAGAACTTTTTCCCAGAGATTTTGAGAGTGTTTTGGTACCGCAATTAAGTTAACCCAAACTGAAATATAATTTATATTTAGTAATGGATTGTTAGGGAAGACTCGTCATTTATTATATGTTTATCGGAAATATGATATATTCCATACTTCATTTCATACATATGTAAAATTCAATCTACATAAAATATACTGTTCAATTGTTTAATTCGTATTCGTTGAATGAGAATGGTATTATTATATTTGATTGTCCCAGTTATAACTAAATTTTATTTCAAGTGTTATTATCTTTTATATTCAAGTCCCACATGACAAGATGTGCATCCACTCCTGTTTGTGAACTTCAATAATCTGATTTATGAAAAGAAAAAAAAACAACGGAAAACAACTTAAATATATTAGCATGGATTGAAACCACAATTTACAAAAACATTGTTACAAATATACTTACAATAGAATTTGAATTTCTTTCAAATTCTTGTAAATTTTCTATCAGAGAATTAATATAGGTCACATGTTTAACAAAACAGCATATTTTAATCGATTATATCCAAACAGATAAGAGAGTTTAAGCATCAACACAAAAAAATCGCATACAATTTGTCTTGTTCTAAAATATTTCTTCCCAAATAATATCAACATAAATCATTGTACAACCATTATATTGTTGACAAGACGTTGGGTGCCAATAGGTCCATGCAAGAGTCCGTAATAAGGCGCACATTGTGCAAACATAAAATCGTAAATAACATGTCCTCACTTTGAATTATCAGTATGTGTGTCGTCATTTTTACGATGTATCATATAACGTTTATTAAACTGAATAGAATATACTTTGTTTTTGTTCCATGCTCTCACATACAACCTCTGCCATCACAAGAAAATCCTACCAGATTCATTAGGATTTTTTTTTTTTAAGTATCATTTCCTTTTAGATTTTGAAAATAGTGTATAAGTTCAGGTTCAGAATAAAAAAATGAATTACCTAAATTAAAAAAGTAAAAATAACTTTTTAATAATTGAAAAATAACCGTTGATACAATAAGACGCCATTATTGTACCACGTGGTTCATCACATGTTTGTTTTTTTTATAACGGCAGGGGTTTTTATATCATTATGATGCGATTCTTTTTCCGGTTAAACTTAACACTCTTTTGGTTTCACAAAGGAAACAATTTTCCGGCACTTTCTTCTTCGGCGTACAATGTAAACACATGGTTATCTATGCCGTTGATACTGAAAGACGCCATTATTGTATCACGTGGCTCGGCTATCATCACGTGGTCGGTTATGACGGCAGGGATTCGATCCAGCTATGCTGGTTACAGTCAAATCACTGCGAAAAGGTTGATAAAGCTTAGATCATGTATACATTGCACGCCTGGTGATAGGATAAAACAGTCTTCGCAATCAATCTCAAACATAAATGGACATGCAACATTTCAGATCCATTCCGGATCCTTCTACAGCTTTCACCTTTAAATGATCGATGAATTATTGGTTGTAATTAAATATATTCACAATGCCTATATCATTAGCAACTTTTTGAAAAATATTGTGTGCTATTTTATGTTTGCAGGTGCAGGTATCACTTACAAATTTCAGGACGATGAAAGTAAGTACATGTATCATTACAACAAAAATTATCAAGATTCAGAATAAAATGGGTACACAGAATAATAGCAAGGAATGCAACTATACTTATTGATTTTAAAAATAACAGCTTAATTATCACAAATGGCGTGGTGTGCAGTGTTAATGGCTTTAACACCAAACTAAATTGTTTACTTAGCTAATTCCCGCGTTCACATTCAACATATACATGGATACAATATATAGACATCTTAATGTTTGGCAATGGTTATCTCGCAATGAAGAATGGAAGGACGTAGACTCAAAGCCGAACACAATTTGAACGTTTGACATTAAACTCGGACACGCAGAAACGGCAAGTACCTTCAATTGTCTTTCCGGTGCGTACTTGTGCCGTGTAGTTGTGTTGGCGCCATTCAAAGCCGTTAACAATATGGCAGAAATAAGCCTCCGAACGAAACACGTTGATGTTATACAATTATCCGCAATCTCTCCAAATACCATGGAAATGAGATTGCTAGTATTTTAATTTGCATTATGAGAGTCATTCAGCTCGGTGCCATACATTTAGTTGAACTCTCTTTCCTGTCAACACGTTTGTGCGACTAATGTTAAATATAACACTGTTCCTATTCGAAGCAGTTCTGTAGCAAACGGCGTTTTCAAATCTTATCGTCAACCCTGTCGCATTATGGCATTACTGTCAAATGCAACCAACGTATCATGTCAGCGTTTCTGGCTCATCTCGTTTTTATTGGAGCATATTTTTATGTCGTACATTAAACAGAGACCTGTAAACGCTGTCATGGTTGCATATAGATCACCAGCTATTTGTTCACTATTCATACACTTGTTATACGCATGCGAATTATGGCTTAATGTTACCAGCCTCTAGTCATTACAAATTTGTGTACACCAGTCTATGAACATATCACTGAGTATTGAACATCCATGTAAACGTTTCCTAATAGGAAAACACATACATACTGATATAATTTACTACTAAAACGCTTCTTGGAAGTATTAATATGCTGTTGGATCTCTTTAGTTTTATAACGGTCAGGTGATGTACATCCGAACCCAGGTCCTTCTTTGTTTAATGCATCTATTAACACAGATGTAAACAGTTCTTTATCAAATCCCAATGACTCAGCAACAAAACACTTAAGTTTTGTTCATTATAATAATCAAAGTCTTAAACAGAAATTAGATGTTCTTTACACAGGTCTACGTGAATTTGATATAATTGGTTTTACTGAAACATAGTTAAATAGTTCAATTCCATCTACTGATCTCCTCTTAAATGGCTTCCACCAACCAATTCGTAAGGATCGACCAGTCGATTCACATGGCGGCGTTGCTATTTCCGTAAATGAAAGTATTGCTTTCAAACGTAGAAATGATCTTCAATTAAATAATGTAAAATGTTTATGGATTGAAGTGTTTCCCTCAGGAAATAAATCTATAATTTTTGGCGTATTTTATAGACCGCCTAGTGCGGATAGATCATATATGCATTCTATTGAGAATTCCATAGCGCTAGCAAGAGAAACACGAATAAATGATATTATTATAACAGGTGATTTTTAACATTAATGCTCTCGCTGAATCGTCGACACGAAAAATTAATGAATTATGTCAACAACATGACCTAACGCAACTTATTAACGAACCAACACATTATACTGAACAAAAATCGTCCATAATTGACTTAATATTTGTAACCAATCGGAATACCGTACTTCTTTCTGGAACAGGCGAACCCTTTTTAGATCAAACTGCTCGGTACCACTGCCCTGTTTTTGTTACCTTTAAATTACAAAACCCAGATGTCAAACGTTTTATCTGGCGTTACGACATTGGGGATTATCAAAACCTACGACAATTAACGTCGGATACCAATTGGGAACTACTAAAATGCGAAAACGTTGATATTTACGCAGGAAACATAACTAAAACAATATTGCACATAACAAGCACATGTATTCCGAACAAAAATGTTTGTATCCGTACTCGAGATCTTCCGTGGATAAACAATAATATAAAGAAACAAAATCGTCAACGTAAACGCCTATACCAAAAAGCAAAGCAATTTAATAGTATTATGAATTGGTCTAATTTCCGTCATATCAGGAATGAGGTTGTTTTACTTCTACGTAATTCGAAAATTGATTATTTTAACAGTATTGCACAGAAGCTCAAGTCATCCGATCTTTGCGCTAAAGACTGGTGGACAACACTTCGAACATTTATTCCTAGTAACACAAATAACACAATTCCGCCTCTTAACGATGATCAAACCAATAATTTTGTAGTGGAGGATATAAGTAAAGCCGATATGCTCAACAAGTACTTTGCAAGTCAGTGTTCAGTTGATGAAAGCAATCACGATCTTCCACCTATGCACAATGCAAACGCTAACAGTCTTCAGTCTATACTTATAACACAGGAGGAGGTCATTGACTCAATTAAATGTCTAAAGGTAGGAAAAGCATCCGGTCCCGATGGAATAGATAACCGAATCCTCAAAGAGGCAATGCATCAATTAAGCAACCCTTTGTGTGATTTATTTAACTCTTGTCTAAATACTTGCAAAATGCCTTCTTGTTGGAAAATTGCAAATGTGTGCCCAATTTTCAAAAAAGGAGATCCATCCTTAGCGTCTAATTATCGTCCAATATCACTGTTAAATACTACTGAGAAGATCTTTGAGAGGATATTACATAAACACATTTTTAATTTTCTTCGTGCGAATGCATTCTTTGCACCCACTCAATCTGGTTTTTTACCAGGTGACTCCACTGTCAACCAGCTTACATATATTTATAATTCATTTTGCAGAGCCCTAGACAATGGCCTTGAGGTCAGAGTTGTATTCTTCGATATAAGTAAGGCTTTTGATAAAGTATGGCACAAAGGTGTATTATGCAAATTACAACAAGCAGGAATTCGAGGAAATCTTTTATCGTTTTTGTCTAATTATCTTGCTGATCGTAAACAGACAGTTATATTACCGGGATCGCATTCAACCCCTATTGAAATTCTCGCCGGAGTTCCTCAAGGCTCTATTCTAGGACCACTTATGTTTTTAGTCTATATAAATGACATTATTACTGATATTAATGCACACATACATTTGTTCGCTGATGATACCAGTCTTTTCATGGTCGTGAATTCACCTAACGCTACTGCAGCCGTATTGCAGTCAGATATCGATAAAATCTCCAGCTGGGCTGAAAAATGGTTGGTATGCTTTAATCCCTCAAAATCCGAATCAATGCTCATTTCTCGCAAAATAAATAAACCAACTCATCCACCATTGACTATGCAAAACGTTAATATTCCTATTGTTGATGTCCATAAACATTTAGGTGTTTTTATGTCCAATGACTGTACATGGCATGTACATATATCCTACATTAAGGAAAAGGCATGGACACGAGTTCATATAATGCGTCGACTAAAAACAATGCTTGATAGAAAAACTCTCGAAAAAATATATGTATCGTTTATAAGACCAATCCTTGAGTACTCAGACGCTGTATTTGATAATTGTACGCAATATGAAAAAGATGAACTAGAAAAAATTCAAATCGAAGCCGCGCGAATAACATCCGGATGTACACGTTAAGTATCATTAGAAGATCTTTATAATGAGCTAGGATGGGAAACTATTAGTCAACGAAGACGCAAACATAAATTAATATTAATGTACAAAATAAACTCGAACAATGTTCCTAACTACTTACAGTCTCTTTTGCCCGCAACAGTTGGGTCGAGTAGCAATTACTCATTAAGACATTCGTCACATCTCCAAACAATTCAAGCGCGAACGTCACTTTATATATAAATGCAAAACATATATGAGTCAACTCCACTATGGAAAAGAATTAATATAAGCTTTATGCTTGTTTTCTAATCCATGAATTTATACTTTGCAACAATGTATTGAATTGTATGATTACGAAATGAATAAATACGTTTAAACTTAACGTCACTTTATTCAAATTCGTTTCTACCGTCCACTGTATCTGAATGGAATAATGTTCCCGATGTCGTCAAAAACGCGGACTCGATCCAGTCATTCAAAAGGCTCATTAACATAGATCGACTTATTGCAAATCCCCTATTTTTATACGGCGAAAGACGATCCCAAATGTTACACACGCGCCTAAGAACAAAGTGTAGTGCCTTAAATGAACATCTTTTCAGGCGCAATATTATTACATCCCCGTTATGTCAATGCGGGCGTCATGAAACGACGTCACATTGCTTTCTCGAATGTACTCAGTATGTACATATTCGCGGCGAACTTTTTAACTCAATATCCGTATATAATGTTCCTGCATTGAAACTATTCTATATGGAGACAACACTCGTGGCTTCTTAACAAATACTAAAATAGCTTATTCACAATTCACAAATTTATTGTTAATAGCAAACGATTTGATTCATAAATATGCTACAGAACGACTCTCAACCTTCTTTTCCTCCTTCGCCCTAATCAAGTATTTCTAAACTTCTACTTTCTTCCCAGAACTCTGCCAATCTCTTTCTTTTACCTTTCAAAGGTCAAACTATTACCTGTTTGTTTTTTTGTTTTGTTTTTTACAAATGAAACTCTTTCCTCGGAGCTTCTCTCTTTTTTTTTCATCTGACAACATGTAATTGCATTTGTATTGGGAGAAGTACTATATATGACTTTGTCTTCCGTTCTCATCCTATTCAAACATGTTAACTGTATACATGTTGTATGTACTTCAATGTAAAGCTTATGTGTATTGTTTCAAATAAATATGTTTAAACTAAATATAACACTGAGCTTTTGGATATCAGCATTAGAGTACCTGTTGTTGCATACTAATTGATAATAATTGCACGGACAATACCTACAAATTATTGATTCGAGAAATACCAATTTAATTTTCCATTATGCCGTGTTGTCAAGCGATAAAGACTGTCACACCAAACTGATTAATTTACTTAGTTAGCTAATTTTCGCGTTGACAAACAATATATAAACATCTCATCGTTGGGCAATATATATCTCTCCTGCTAGCGCAACTGGAGTTTCAGGTTGTTATTTTTTTTAGAATTTGAATGTAGACCCTGATTCCCAAGGCGCAAACCAATTTGAGCGTTTGAAATTGAACATAGCATTTAATCTTTATCAATGTTTTACAATTAAATCTCTTTGTCCACACACCTTAAAATTGTTGATGCAAATGATTGTTTAGTTCGCATTTAAATAACAAAAAAATAACAAGAAAAATGCATAGGATACAATTAATAGACTTCAATTTAATGAAGTTCTTCACTAGACAGCAATATCATTGGAACAAGATGTCTAGTCTATATTAAGATTGTGTTAGTTAATGATTCAAAATAAATTTTAAGTTTGAACAAAATATATATGTAAGAAAGATGGCCGTTTTATGCTTAGTGTTTTAATTAGGTCCATTTAAAGTAAATATATATTTCGACAGTCACACATGGCTATTGTATAACCACCCCTTTTCATTAAACGTATAAACGTGCTGTTTAAAAACATGAACTAGTAATAATCAAAAGAAAAGTTTGGTAGTGATTATGTAATTTCCCGCATATTTAAACGTTTTCATTTATTTTATGCTTGAATTATGAACCATGCTTTACTACTCATATAATTGAGCACACAAAGACATGTAATTTGGTGATAATTATAAATCCAGTCCAGTCGACACTTTCTTTTTAAAAAATCACGTCTTTTACCAGGAATAATATCCGTTTATATTAGATGCGTGCAATAAAGCATGAAATTGCGAACAAGAACGTTATCGATGTCTTGAAGTAAAAATATTATTATCAGAAGGCTGAACACCATATGTGTCGTGTTCTGAGAAAACTGGGCATAATGCTTGTGCGTAAATTGTCCTCCCAGATAAGCCTGTGCCGTCCGCACAGGCTAATTAGGGACGACATTTTCCGCTTTTATGAAATTTTTCGTTTTAATGATATCTCTTCTTAGCGAAAATCCAGTTTAGGCGGAAAGTGTCGTCTCGGATTAGCCTGTGAGGAATGCACAGGCTAATCTGGGATGACACTTTACGCACATGCATTTTGTCCAGTTTTCTCAGAAAACGACACATACATGTATATGTGCGAAACATATAATAAGACCTTGTCCATAGGCTGTTCTAGCAAAAGACAAATGTTCAATTCAAATTTATAAAGAAGAGATGTCGTTATGCATAAAATGTACCTCAAATATTTAGGTTGTTTCATATACATGTAAGGATTGAATAGTATTTTTGTTCATGTTAACGGTGTATGAACGGTCATAAAAAGTACGCCTTATTTGCTGAAACGCCGACGGCGTATGAACTGTCATGAAAAGTACGTCTTATTTGGATAAACGCCGACGGTGTATGAACTGTCATGAAAAGTACGCCTTATTTAAATAAACGCCGACGGGAAGTTCGATGCATGCTCATAAAGACATAAGCATTACAATGTTAAATCCGTGTAACTATTTTAAGGTTTTATGATGATCGTTTTGTTTCAAACACAATCGGTCTATAAGCCCATAAGATTGCCTATTTTCATATCGTTTTTGTTCTTCAGCAGCATTTATATTTGCTGTCAAAACAATACACATTTAGAAACATGGTAATCTGAAACAATCTTTTTATTTCAATCCTGTCAATATCAATTTTATTTTCAGCAGCATATGTATTGCAAAGACTTAACGTCAAATGAAAACAGGTTTTGTTCCCCGTAGGATTCCGTCGTATACGCAAATTGTACAAAAACGTCACTCAACAAAAACATGAACCAGATATATCTTCAAGAAAGTGAATCTTTGAAGTATTTAGTTTGCATCCTTGATTGTTCGAATGTAAGTGTGTACATTGTTTCACACAATTTTGGGATTTGTTTAGTAATTAAAAGGGATATATATCTGACTGAATAATACTTATATAAACACACTTTGTTAAGATTGATATTGGCTAAACACACATATTTCATGTCAATTTAGTTACCTCTGCCATATTGGTTTATAAAAATTCACGCTAATTCTATCCGTTATTAGGAGTCAATCATTTTAATGCAGTGAATGATATAACATTGCATACCTATATGTTATTTTGTTGTTTGAATGATCAGACCGTGTTTGAAGCAGACGCAATTTCAATAACCATGAGGCACTCTACGATAATGTTTGATTATCGTTCATTTAAAATCCGCTTTTCATTTTACCGGATGATTCCCAAAGGTTAACGTTACCGTTTATACTCCGAAATAACCGAACATTTTTACAGGTACAATAACAGGTAAGTGCAATTTAGAATGGTATGTTTGTCAATTATTTATTTTTACAAATGCTTCATACTATTGCCCGTGAGTCACTCAAAATAAAATAATTGAACTATATGATAACTTGTTGCATATATTGGTTTATTTAATATCACAAACAATCCAAACGGACAAACTCCGTAAACAGTATAATACTTTTGGTTCTGGTAAAATTAAACAATTTATTTGAATACACATACAATTTTTGTTGTAAGTGCGTGTAATTTATTTAATAACACGATTTTAGTCGTTTGTAAAATATATTTGTATAACTCACCTGTCGTTTGTTTTCCCTTTTTGAACAAAGTCCAACTAAATGTAAAGCCTGATAGTCGTCATCGCTTAACACATGAAAACCGTGAAAAAATATTGGCCGGGAAAAATATCTTTCGCTTTAACATCACTGCACACTCATTATGATAATGGAAATAACTTGTTCAGATTCGTTTGATTCCGATTCAATGGAATGTGTACTACTTTTAACACAAACATATTTAACTTTTTATATAGGAACTACCAGAATCATTAGTCTATGAGCCAAATGTGTCTCCTTCCTATTGGATTTATCTTATAACGCCATAAAAAGGCATAGCTTGAGAGGAGTTATCAACATGAAATCTGCCGATAAAGCCTTTATAAGCATTCTTCAGAAAGAAGTTAGAAAAACGACACAAATACGTTCTCCACGATGCAATGTAGTATTATTGCGCCTGCCTAATGTAATTTGATTATTATGATGAACATACTTATAATGCAAATACATTAAAACCAGATAATTAAGGACATATGTATTATAAAATAGATATTGGCAAATATTATTATCGACACTCCGTTAGTGATACAGCTTTTGCAATGATAATGTTCTAAATACTGTACGAAAAAAAGGCTGTCTAATATTTGTCCTTAACCGTGTGCTTTTCATCGTTATTCTCATAAAATAAAATACATTACCTCAAATGAGTTTTAAGACGCATAAACATTGATGTTTTTCCACCGTTTGACCGGAAACACAATCCAAAACAATATTGCCGTCCAATTGGCATTACCTGAACAACATTTTTTTTAGTTTAATAGTTAAAATACATGCTGATAGCTGACTGGCAACTGGTCACTTGCCATACATAAACCTCGAGAAGTTAGATGAGGGTCAACGGGTCAAATACCACGAATAAACCTCTCGCCTGCTGTCTCAACTGTGCATTCAGTTAATAGTCAACATAAGAGCCAATCAAGTTCCACACAACATGCAGACTTAGACAGATATTTTGCAGGCATGTAAACATTATTTTCTTCGCATTTTCTGCACGTCGTCAATCCAAAAACGGCCATTGTTGGTTTGTGAGTGTTATGTCCGACCATTAAGTTAAACTTCCCAAAATTATTTAACACATTAGTATTTTGAATAGATAAATAATGTACATTGTTAACGTACGAAATATTTAGCCATCATTTTATCAACAACAAATGTCGAACGTATCGACGTACGGCTAAATTGGATGTCTGGAATAAGAAAGTAAAAATAAAAGTAACTGCAGATTATCGAATAAAAATCCCAGACACAGCTTATTGAAGTTCGGAAATGTTTGCATGAACGCTGATCACGGACGGTGGATAGTTCTAATACAAGGCAGGACGTTCAATACTCTCAGGAAGCAATTACATTAATATCAATATCTCACGAGAACCTGGACTTTTGTCATGTAAAACATCTAAGTATTAACTAAACTTCTTCTACAAGAGAAACGGGTGTCGTGTTATTACCTCAGCAAAAGTAGTTCGTATAATTCATCAACACAATTATGCGACCAACGAAACCCATTAAAATCAATCATGCTAGTATTGCATCAGTTTCATCTTTCTGTTCCGTAATCTTTTTGTTTAATTCAATGAAATAGTATTTAACTAACAAATTGGTGTGTCATCGGTACTTACTGCGCACCGTTTATAGCTGAAATATTCTTATATTGCAGAGAATTAAATATTATGCTAGGTTTAATTAAATTTGTTCAGCAAACATGTAGAAACATTAGTGATATTTTTTTGGCAAAGTTTATTCTTTTCTTGGAACAAAATATCAAACAAAACTTGTTCATCGTTTATAGATATTGGATAACTAGACTCACAATCTTACTGCTACTGATATAAAGTGAAAACAAGACAAAATGTATATATTTCCAAATTAGTTCGATGAGCATAGGTTGGTTCCAAGAAAAATATTTCAAATACACATTAAAATGAATTACTTAATTAAGTCTTCTTATATCATGATCTGTCGAATTCTGGATTAAAAATGTATTTTCGTTTCTAAAAGAGTGATATCATAAAACGTGATTGCAAATTAATATGTTAAAACGAATTTTAATATAAACTTCTTAAATTAATGTTTTTCTCAAATAAAGGATATCCATCACTAATATTGAAATGCACCTTTTGCAAATTTTATTTTCTAGAACAATGCTCTTGTATCGATACATATTAAGTCATTTTCCGAGTTTCTCGTTTATTGTTTATATTTCGCATCTAATAAGTGCTGATTTTGTCTTAAAATTGGCTCTCATATTCTTGTTAACAAATATTTCTCTCCATATAAATGTTTTCCTGAAGTGTATGTGTATCGTTGATCTTACACTTAACGTTCAAATAGTTTGTACAAGCAAAGACTGAACAAAACTTTGAGTATCATAGTTGTATAATAAAAACACGATTTCCTGCACATTCTCATATTATGTTACTGGTACGTTTTAGTGTCTAGATATACTCAACTTTGTCAAACTTGCATTGTACGTGAAAAACAAAACAAGGAAATATGCGAAGAAAGAAGAGTATAAGGCCCGGCGAGCACTTAATAAATCAACGATACAACGCATCTATCTTATAACATGTTTTAAAATATCTCCAGACTCCCATGGCAACGCAAAGTTAAACCATACATTTTCATTTCAGTAGTACATAAAATAAAACATTATCATGGGAATTGTCACGTGAAATGAAAGGGAGACAGAAATGAGAGCTATGGTTTCACGGATTGATAATCCAGTATAAATTAGTTTTTAGTTGTTTCTCTGCAACGTAACTGATATCTAGCCAGAGGTTCTTGACTTCTTGACGTTTATCATCGGCTTTTCCATTTGTGAAGCAAACGAGAGTTATAAAATAAAAATAAATGAATTAAAACTATGTATAATTGTTTCAGTTGCATGTAATTATATTTTGATTTTTCACAATATGTTATCAGTAGCTTTGTTGAAATGGCTTCATATCTTGATCTTACCGTTTTAAACCCAAAGGCTTTTATCATTTGTATTATGTCTTGTTGTATGGTATAATGTATTTTACGGGGGTTTATAACTACATAACTGCTCATAAGCATTACAAATACTCTTAATTCGACATGTTTCTATGTTTTACCGAGTGACAGGTTCCTATGTTAGAGAACTATAGTTGCATTTTCACAAAATGTCATCAGCAGCTTTTTTTATTTGACTTCGTGCCTTTTTACTACCTAATGAATCGTGTTAATGATCCACTGGTTGTCCGGTAAGCGTAGTTTCTGGCACAAGTGTTTCTAACCTCTTCAACCTGTGTTTAACTCCCACTTGCGGCGCATTTCTGTTTGGTTTATGGTCATCTTACGGAAGTGATGGAGTTTTTGGTACTCCGGTTTTCCCTCAAGCACAAGACATCACACACTTGCATTTCATTCAGTAGTTATTATTACAAAATAGTGACAATTTTGTTGAGTCTTGTTAGTAACGTAGGAAGGAAACCTAAGACACCCTCTCACAAAATGCAGCGTCGGTAGGCGGAAGGACCTCAAACACTTTGTAATACACATACGCATCAATTGATCATCCACTTGTCATTTCCACATCCAAGTATACATATCCTGTTAGAGAAAACAATTGTTATTTTGTGAAAGACCAAGTAACGGGATTCGATATGCACGCCAACGACCTTCGTTGAATATCTTAGAGGTCGGTTTTACGTCTTCATATACGACCTAAAATTACTTCATATATTTCGATAGACAATCATATTGTTCAAAATACTAAATAAGACATGTCAAGACCATTACACAACATTGTTAAGATGGATGCAGACGTCTGTCTCCTGTACCCTACACTTATTAGGGAATAGCAGGATAAATTGAGCGGAAAGTTTCTGTTATTATGAACATCTTAACTGAGAGAAACAGGTTTTGACCCAATGTATGTCATTGGTGTTTTTAACTATCGATGTTCAATGATGATATTAATTAAACTTGCAGAAACAATTCTGCAAGGCTTAATTAACTGCATGAAAATATTTATAGTTTAGTTTGTATCATAAATTTAAAGAAAACAATAAGCGAAATCATGTAGAATCATGCAGGCATTTGTTTTTAATTAAGTGTTAGAAAATAAGTGAACGAAATATTAATTACGTTTACCTTAAAATACTTTGTATTGTTTTTATTTTTATTAAATAGTAATGTTTACATCAGTCATTGAAATACATGTTATCGAGTTGCCTGTAAAATCACGTGGAGCCACTTCATATGACGCTCAGCGTCATAATACATATCAAAACAAGATGCATCATGAGAGTAAATGTCATCGAAACGGATCTCTTGGGTCTGATACAAAGGTGTTGCAGTGATATTGCGTGCCACTAGTTTCGTTATTTGGTAGCATTGTGAAATCAAAAATATTTATGCTCGTCATTCCACCTAACTACATGCATTGTATTTAATTACAATTCCCTGATTCAATTGTGTTATGACAGTGACTCAAAGTTCTCCATATTTTATGTTTTAATTTAAAGACTTCATAGAGCATTTACTACCAGTATGTGCTCTTCTCTATTATACGCATTTATTCAGCTCTGGACGTTCATTTTGCTCTAAATGATATTTAGTATATTCTTACTTTAAAAAGAATAACATCATTATTAGAAAATGATTAATTTGCATAAAAATTAAAGTTTTGTTTCATTCAGAAATAATAACGATAGAGTAAAACATCTATAGTAAGAATCTTATTTATATTTGGGCATCAAGCTCAGAATGGAAAATAACATAGTCTAAACATGTCATCATAATGTTCACAATATCTTTCAAAATATATTTACATGGGTCTGCAATTACTTTTAGCGCATTATCTACCATGTTAGTTATTGTAGCACGTTGACGATTGTGTCTCCAATTTGTTGTTTCCTCCCTTAAATTGAAATATTCGAATATTTAAGTTTGTGTTGCCTTTCTGTTTCATAAACTGAAACTAAAGTCTTCATGACAAATATTAATTTACCTATCTTTCATTCCTTCTTGTCAAATGATAATGCAGTTAATCAAAACATATCAATATCAAAACAGTTAATGAAATTACATGGGTAATAAAAATAGGACATTTGTTTGCTTTTGGGTTAATACCATGAAATATTTCCACAGAACATTGAGTGAAAAGGTATTTGAAATTTGTAAAATTTGTCACTTTTCTGAGAAAATATTTCACTGTATATCACCGAAAGATTTTTTTTTCGTTTTATTTAATGATTTTAATTACTAAATTCATATTGGTTTCTTTTAAGACGTTTTATATCCTTTCTATTTTGTCATTGATGCTTAGTTATAAGGTTTACACACAAATATTCCAGCGCAATGTTGAATTAGAAAAAAAATAATACGGTTATTTCAAACGTTATTTGTAGGGCCTGTCACTGACCATATCAATTGGCATAATGACAAGGGTCGTTATGTTTGGAGCCCTTTTGACTTAAAAACAAATAATGCATACATTAACTTTCAGAGTGCACATAATGGAAACGCAGATGTGTTATCGTAAACAAGGTGAACATATTGGAATATGCTCCTTAAAATGTATAATATCCGAAGCTGTTCGATCAATAAGTGTTCTGAACAGGATTAATGATATATATTAAAGTGATATTAGACGTATCTAACACTGTATAGGTGTCTATCGCAACCGTTGTTTATTTTTGGTGTTTTCACTTCATATACACGTATATTTGTTAATGTAGCATCAGCATACTAAAACAATAAAGAAAAATAATGCATTTGAATATCAACCGTACTTTCGTTTTGACAACTGTCAAAAGAAATGATTCGATGTACGATGTGAATCTAAATTTAGTTTTAGTGCAGATTCATTATAAATACGACACAAAGACACAATTTTGTTTTACGGATCATTTTAATTTCCTGCAACGATATCTATCATACGACACTCGAACACTAACTCCGATCCTAAAATAAAAAGCTTAGAGGACTGAGTTAGTCATGTAAAATATCGCATATAATATATGTTTGTTTTTTTTAACAACTGGTAGAAGATGAGTTGCAGATAATTGGTTAGTAACCACATTTTAACTAACTCTTTTGACCTGTTAATTCTTTTCAGCTCAATTCAACAGTGAAAAATGCGTCTTATATCACTATAATTGTTCTCTTCTCTGTTTGGTAAATCAGCCTCGAAAATAAGATTGCGGACATTTAAACGCAGAGTATATTACAAATGCTCTTTATTTTAAAATAACGTTTGTATCAAGATGACCAGCTCCCATTCTTTGTTGATTTAATCATTACCCATAATGAATTATATGAAAATCATATTGGCACAAGACGACAAATAGCCGTTTGGATTTAAGAGGTAAGTAATTTAAAAAATAATACAATTGAATGATTTCCAAATGATTCTTAGATATAATTAGAATTTTTTAGCAGTTTCTGAACTATTAACATTTACTGCTATTTATCTTCACTTTTTTATGATTTGTTGTAATGTAATTGTTGATCACAATAAATAATTGTTCCTTCAATTAAAAAACTTATTCAATTAATATCTTTTTTAAGTTGTCCTTTTCAGGCTAATTAGGAAAATATTGTGAATTATTTTCCTAACAATTTTTGGTATTTCATCTCTAAGCATTAAATAAATGGATTGTTGATGTGACCGAATAACAAGCGTGTTAATATACATGACTATGACGATCAAAAGCATTATTCTTAGCTTAATTTGACTGGATAACAATGGACTGCGGATAACTTTGGACTTTTTACATAGAGGTTTTAACAAAATTCATGAAGAAATAATAATTATGGCCATAACATCGGTAAGCATCTGCTTTAAAAGGAATTGTTTACAGATTTTCTTATTTTAAATGTTATTATATGTTTTTACTGTACAGAAATAATAAATTACTTGCAAATATTTTAATAATTATAAACTCCGGGATAAAATGAAATAAAAAATCCTCCACATAAAACAAATCAATATAATTCCAATGTACCAGATTGTCTTCGTGTTCATAATCAAGGCTATCAATCGAGATCCAGAACGCCCACATCAACACGGATACGTGAGTGGGCAAGTTAACTTAAAACACTCCTACAAAGGATTCCACGGAGTACAAATTATGTTATTGGTATGTATCCAAAGCAACGCAACTAGTGGGTAATCCAAACTTAATTGCCGAGTAGTTGTGTTTGCGCCATTCAAAGCCGTAACCAATATCGCAGAAATCCGCTTCCAAACGAAACACATTGAGGTTATACAATTATCCGCAATCTCTCCAAAAACCATAGAAATGAGATTGCTAGTATTTTAATTTGCATCATGACAGTCATTCAGCTCAATGCCATACATTTATTTGAACTCTCATTCCTGTCTACGCGTTTTTGCGACTACTTTGTTCAATATAACACTGAGCTTTTGAATATCAGCGTTGGATTTCCTGTTGTTGCATACTAAATGATAATAATTGCACGGACAACACCTACACATTGTTGATTCGAGAAATATCAACTTAATGTTCCATTGTCGAGTGATAAAGACGTTCACACCAAACTGATTTGTTTACTTAAATAGCTTTTACAGACAATACATAAACATCTTATTTTGGGGAATATATATCTCTCCAGCTAACGCAACTGGAGTTTCAAGTTGTTTTATTTTTAGAATCTGAATTTAGACACTGAGTCCCGAGGCGCAAAACAATGTAAGCGTTTGAAATTGGCCATAATTTAACATAACATTCAAACTTTATCATATTTTTACAAGTAAATCTCTTGTTGCACACCGTAAATTTGTTGATGCAAATGATTGTTTTGTTCGAATTTAAATAAAAATAAGGATGTAAGAAATGCAACTGATAAAATAAATATTCTTAAATATAATGAAATTCTTCACTAGATAGCAATATCATTAGAATAAAATGTATAGTCTATATTTAGATGGTGAAAGCTAATGATTCACATTACATTTTTAGTTAAAACTAAATATATATGTACGAAATATGACCGTGTTCTTCTGATTGTTCTGATTAGATCAAATGAAAGTAAATATATATTTCGACAGTCACACATGGCCATTATATTACCACCTCTTTTCATTACACGCATACACATTCTGTTGAGGAAAAATTAACCAGTAATAATTAAAAGAAAAGTATGTAAGTGTGGGGCCAAACATTAAGATCGACGAGTAAAAAGCGCATCAAATTACCCTAAAGCTTCATCTAATTAACTTGTGATATGTAATTTTCCGCATATTGAAACGTTTTTATAGATTTATGCATGAATTATTAATCATGTTTTACTATACATAAAATTGCGAACACAAAGACATGTAATTTGGTGATGATTATTAATCCAGTCAGTCCAGTCGACAATTCCTTTAGAAAAAAACATTTCTTTTACCAGAAATCATATCCGTTAATATTAGATGCGTGCAATATTGCATGAAATTGCGAACAAGAACGTTATTGATGTCTTGAAGTGAAGGCAGTCAGCAGAAATCATACATTTATCAGAAGGCTGAACACCATATATGTTATATCTTATAGCGTGCAATGTACATGTGCCATTCGATTTATATTTTTTAAACAAGTGTGATGTTTTGGGCGGGCCCAGCATATATCATTTTAAAAAATTATATTTTGCATAGATTGATCCAAAACAATGAATCTTTTGGGGTAAGTGTTTCGTTTGTTTGTTAAATCTGGGTCGTATGCTTTGGAGATTTGTCTGACTATGTGGCAACGTGTCACTCGCCATTAGCTGACTTGCTACGATTAACTTGCCATAATTTATAATAAAACATGCTGATAGCTGACTGACAAGGGGCCACTTGCCATAAATAAACCTCGTGCTCATAGCTGATTGACAAAACCTCGTGCTGACAGCTGACTGGCAACGGGTCACTTGCCATAAATAATCCTCGAGCAGACAGATGAATGGTTCGCCTGCAACTCTTAATTTAGTAAATATTCGACATACAAGCGAATAACGTTCCAAGACGTATTCAGAATAAGCCAGGTAGATGTATTTGGCAGACAATATAAAGCTTATAATCTACAGCCGTTGTGCTGTCTGCACATTTTCCGAAGGAAATCCAACCCACTGATGGCATTGTTGGTTTGTGAGTGTTATGTCTCAACACTTCATCTAAAATCATCATATTAGTAATTGTATCGATTTTTCATGTACATTGTTAACTAACAGCATATTAATTTATCATTTAATCAATATCTTAGGTAAAATATATGGTTTTATTTCGTTTATATAAATTGAAACGCGTTTTATATTCAAAGATATAAATGAAACACATTACACAGACAGACGACACTAATGTATCAATACATAATGTGTAAACAAAAGTGTTTACATTTAATTGCATTTACGTATCAACCTACGGATTCATTGGCTGTTAAGAACAGAGTTCTGAAGGTGGAAAACATGACTGCAGATTATCAATATAAAATCCCAGACACAACGTAGTGAAGTTCGGAAATGATTGCATGAAAGCTGATCAAGGACGGGGGATATTTCCAATACAAGGTAAGGCGTTCAATACTTTCAGGAAGCAATTCCATTAATATCAATATCTCACGAGAACCTCGACTTTTGCCATGTCAAACATCTATGATTAACTAAAACTGCTGCTTCACAAGACACGAGTCTCTCATGTTTTCACTTCACCTAAAGTAGTTCGTATAATTTATCAACACATTTATCCGACAAGCGAAAACCATCAAAAATCAAATATGCTAGTGTTGCATCAGTTTCACATTTCTGTTACATAACATATGTGTTTAATTCAATGAAATAGTATTTAACTAATCAATTGGTTACAGCCGTGTATAGTTATCTTATATTGCTGAGAATTAAAGTGAAATCATGGGCAATTTTCACTGTTAAATTGAGCTGAAAAGAATTAACAGGTCAAAAGAGTTAGTTAAAATGTGGTAACTGACCAATAATCTGCAACTCATCTTGCTACCAGTTGTTTATAAAAAAATATATTATATTCGATATTTTGCATGACTGTCCCAGTCCAAGCCGAGCGGAATTGTCTTTTTATTAGGATCGGAGTTAGTGTTCGTGTGTCGTATGATAGATATCGTGTCAGGAAATTAAATTGATCCGTGAAACAAAATTGTGTCTTTGTGTCGTATGAACGAATCTGCATTTAAACTTAATTTAGATTCACATCGTACATTGAATCATTTCTTTTGTCAGTTGTCGAAACGAAAGTACGGTTGATATTCAAATGCATTATTTTTCTCTTTCTGGGATATTGTTTTAGTATTTTGATGCTGCATTAACAAATATAAGTGTATATGAAGTGAAAACACCAAAAATAAACAACGGTTGCGATAGATACCTATGAACATAGCATATACTGTTAGTTGCGTCTAATATCACTTTAAATACTGAATGCTAGATTTAAATGAATTTTAGCAAACAGGTAGATCCAGTTGTGATATTTTTTAACAAAGGTTAAACAAAATATCAAACAAAAAATAACGTTCACCGTTTATATATATTGCATTCCTAGACTTACAATCTTATTACTACTTATACATAGTGATAACACGACATAGTGTATGATTATCGGGGCGATTTTAATTTTGATTTTGTAAATTTATTTTTATTTTACACTTCTCAATGAATATTACTGTATATATTTCCCAATTAGTTCGAGGAGTATAAGTTGGATCCCAGCAAAATATGTCAAATACACATTATTATGAATTATTAAACTAAGGTTTCTTATATCATGATCTGCGTAATAGACTAGCTTAATTTTGGATAAAAATGCATTTTTGTTTCTAAATAGAGCGATGTACTGAAACGTGATTGCCAATGTAACATGTTAAAAAGAATGGTAATACATGCTTTTTTTTTAAAATAAATGTTTTCCTTTCAAAAGGATTTCCATCACTTATATTGAAATGCACCTTAATTTTGATGTCTAGAACAATGCTCTTTTATCGATACATATTAAGTCATTTTTTTCCGTGTTTCTCGTTGTTTGTTTATATTTCGCATCTAATTAGTTATGATTTTCTCTTAACATTTGATCACATATTCGTGTTAACAAAGATTTCNACTGATTTCTAAGGCGCAAACCAATTTGAGCGTTTGAAATGCAACAAAGTTCAACATAGCATTCAATCTTTATCAATGTTTTACAATGAAATCCCTTTATGCACACAACTTAACATTGTTCATGCAAATGATTGTTTAGTTCGCATTTTAATAAAAATAATGAAAAGAGAAAGGCAACTGATACAATACATAAACTACAATTTAATAAAGTTCTTCACTTGATAGCAATATCATTGGAACCAAATGTCTAGTCTATATTTAGGTGGTGAAAGTTACATACAAGCACATACAATTTTAAGTTAGAACAAAATATCAAAATATATATGTAAGAAATATGCCCGTGTTATGCTGATTGTTTTTATTAGGTCCATTTAAAGCAAATATATATAAGGATATGTAGTGCCTCTACATAAAAAGGGAAATGTTAATGATGTTAACAAATATAGGGGCATAACACTTCTAAGCACTTCAGGTAAATTATTTACACGAATTCTGAATTCACGCTTGTCAAATTAGTCCGAAAAATATAATGTGTACATTGAGGCACTGTCAGGATTTAGGCCGAAAATGAGCACAGTAGATAGTATTTTTCAATTGGTTCCTTGCCATAAATAAAGGGCCACAAAGGTGTGTATGATAGAATTGCAATACTGATGCAGTTTCTGGAGTTTCACTTCTTTATATTGTGTTGCGTGGTCTCATATCTCATATATTGAATTCAGGTAAACAACTTTACTGTGCCTATATAGATTTTTCGAAGGCATTTGACTATGTTACAAGAGATAACCTGTGGTTAAAACTTATAAAATTAGGAATTAGAGGTAGGATTTTAAATAGTATACGCTCCATGTAGGTCTCAACTAAATCACGTGTTAAATATTGTAATATGTTACGTGAAAGTTGTTCATGCATGCTCGGGGTCCGACAGGGCGAATGTTTAAGCCCGTTCCTGTTTGCCATGTTTTTAGACGATATAGAAGACATCTACCTTTACAGCGGCTAACCGGGTATTAATGTAAATACGTTCAAAATGTTTCTAATTCTATATGCTGATGATATTGTATTTGTTTGCAAACAGCAGCCAAGAACTGCAAACTAGTCTTAATTAACTTTTTATTTAACAATACTGTATCCAATGGAGACTCACTTTTAACACGTCAAAAACGAAAGAAATGATTTTCCGTAAAGGTGGAAGAAACAATCAAAACCTATCATTAACATATAAACATAACGCTAGAGAAATTGTTAACAGATTAACATATTTAGGCATAGTTTTTACAACCGGTGCTCATTTAATGAAGCACAAAACACCCTAAAAGGGCAAGCACTTAAAGCTTTATTTACAATGAATAAATATTTATACAAATTTACATATGTGACTGTCAAACACAGGTTAGACTTATTTGAAAAACTTATTGTTCCTATTTTAAATAATGGTAGCGAAGTCTGGGGATATAACAAAGGCCCATCTATTGAACGGTTTAATTTACAATTTCGCAAAAACATCCTATGCGTTAAGAGAAGTACACAGAATGATTTTGTATATGGTGAGCTGGGGAGGGTTTCCATGCACAATAATAGACATTTTAACATAATCAAATACTGGAGAAAACTATTGCAATGCAATGAAAACAAATTTGACAAAAAAGTTGACAATTTGCTGAAAAACGACTTTGAAAATAACCAAAACAAGACAAATTGGTGCTCACAAGTTAAAGCGCTATTGTGCTCCCTGGGATTTCAGGATGTCTGGATAATGCAGTGCGTTGGAAATGTAAAACTCTTCTAGTCGACAGTCAATCAGCGTCTTAAAGACACGTTTGTGCAAAACTGGTCAAGTCGATTAAGTGACTCCAGTAGGGCCCTATTTTATAATAGCATTAAATCTTTTGAATTCCAAGAATACCTTAACCTTGTTAACATTAAAAAAATTCGCATTTGTATAACAAAATTACGTGTGTCATCACATAGATTTCATATTGAATCAGGTCGATGGAGTAAATCAGTTGTTACACCAGTTGAAAACAGAACATGCTTCTTTTGTAATAAACTTGAAGATGAATACCATTTTATTATGGAATGCGATTTATATAAAGATTTACGAGATAAATATATACCAAAGTTTTTTCGCACAAGACCAAGTATGCATAAGTTCATACAATTACTTCAAACAACAAACAGAAAAGTACTTAGAAACTTTGGCACTTATATATTCTATTCTTTTGAGTTGAGAAAACAGTACTTATATCAATAACATGCTCAATCACATACTACGGATACACTTTTAACACATGTTTATCTGCTTAATAAGTTTGTTGTAAAATATCTCCACTTTCTACTTATAAGTTTATTTCTAACTTGTGTCATCCTGTTTTTATATATTGAAACGTCTTTTGCACTTTCTCCACCTTTGTTTATTATCATATACTTTGTATGCGCTGTTTTGTAATTTTTGTTTGTAAATATGTTGTCCTCATGGTTCTTTTGACCATTTGGAACTTGTGAAAACAAACTATCAAGCTATCAATAACATGTTTAATAAGTTTGTTGTAAAAGATCTCCACTTTTTTACTTATAAGTTTAATTAATTTAGCAGTTAATTTAGTAACACGATATAAGCCGTTTGTAAAACAATTATTCGTATAACTAACCTGCTGTTTGTTCCTTTTTTGAAAACAAGTCCAACTAATTGTAAAGCCTGACAGTCGTCATCGCCATAACACACGAAAACCATGAAATGTTATTTGCGCACGAAAATAGTTTCCTCTTTAACATCACTGCACACTCATTATTCTGATGGAAATAACTTGTTCGAATGATTTTGATTCCGATTCAATGGAATGTGCAAAACTTTTAATACAAAACAGATTAAGCTTTTAATATATTAACTACCAGAATCATAAGTCCATGCGTCAAATGTGTCTCCTTCGTATTGGATTTATCATTTAACGCCTTATAAAGGCATAGCTTGAGAGGAGTTGTCACCATGAAATCTGCCGATAAACCCTTTATAATCATTCCGCATAATGAGGTGAACAAAATGACACGATGCTCAGAGTAATATTGCGTCTGCCTAATGAAATTTGATTATAACGATAAACATAATAATAAATCCAATACACTAAAATCAGATGATTAAGAAAAACTATATTTTTAAATAGATATTGGCAAATATATTCCGTTAGTATAACAGCTATTGTAATTAGAATGTTCTAAATGCTGAACGAAAAAACTGGACGATTCTTTTCTAAAGAAAGTAAAAAATAACTGCAGATTAACCATTCAGAATCAGAAAATCCCAGACACAGCTCATTGAATTTCGGAAAATAGTGCATAAGAGCTAATCACGGACGGAGAATATTTCCAATACAAGGTAGGGCGTTCAATACTTTCAGGAAGCAACTACATTAATATCAATATCTCACGAGAACCTCCGCTTTTGCAATGTCAAACATCTAAGATTTAAGAAAACTACTGCTACAAGAGACAAATTACTTCAGCTTAAGTATAAGTTTTCAACATATTTATCCGATTTACGAAAACAACTGTATAATCTGATTGTTAAATTAAGGAAATAATATTTCATTAACAAATTGGTTTGCCAACGCGTACACAAATTAACCACCGTTTATAGCTGAATTTTTCTTATTTTGTCGCGAACGGAGTACTTGATGCCGAATGTAATTAAATGTGTTTAGCAAACGAGTAGAAATAATCCAGGATAGTTTAAACATATGGAATCCTTTCTTGGAATAAAATATCAAATCAATATATTTTCATCATTAACAGATGATGCATTCGTAGACTTACATTCTAACTACTACTAACGATATAGTGAAAACACGACTAAATGTGTGATGAATGTGATGTTTTTAATTTAGATTTTATAAATTTAGGTTACCGTTACACTTTTCACGGAATTGCGTACATTCTACATTAAGTTCGATAAGCAAGTTGTATCCGATTAAAGAGCTCAATTACACATTATAGTGAATTATTAAATAAAGGATTTTTATATCTTCCTTTAAGGCTTGCTTAATTCTAGATAAAAATGTATTTTCGTTTCTTAATAGGGTGATACCCTGCAATCTGATTGCAAATTTAATATGTTATTTTTTTACTAAAATGATAATAGTCTGTCATTTTAAAATGCACATTAATTGTGTTATCGATAACAGTGGTCTTACATCGTTACATATTTGGTCATTTTTAAGTTTCTCGTTTCAAATATAGTATCAATTGACCACACCCCAGCTGTCAATCAAACTAACGAATCATACCTTCATATCTAGTTTATTGCTGGTTTAAGGTCCGGAACAAAGAGTTTCTGAGTAACGGAATAAGCCTTTTATGTAAGAAAACTAAAAAGGCGGAACGATCGCTTGTTTGGCAAATGGTCAATGATATTGCTCTGGTTTGCATTCGTCGATTACGTAGTTTATATGAATGCAAACGTTCTCTCTTATAATGATATTTGATTTGAATATGTTATGCTAGATTAAATTTACTTATAACGAATACCACTTTGGACAAAGCGCGGCCTTCTTACAGCGGTTTGATGCATAGATAGTTAACATACGGTGATCCTAGCTTTATGTTTATGTATATGCGTATGTTGTGTTATTTGTTTCTGTGTTGCGTTTTAGAACATGTGTTCATTTGTTATTTATAAATGACTCGTACTGGTTTTAAGATTTTACTCATGCTTCATGCATCTGTCAAAGCTTTTATTTTTGTGTTCAATTTTTTGCAAAATCATCATTTTATTAGTCAGAGCTAACGTTTGATGATTTCCTGTGGAAACAAACACACTCTTTTCATAAATTATCCAGATCTATACTGCTCATGATGATTAAATTCCTATTAATCTTAGGTATGAAAGGTCGTAAATTAAACAGTCATTTGTATTGTTGGTCCGTCAATGTAAAATGTAAGTCTGCAAATAGTTATGTGTTACAGTGTTTATTTTTTCTTTCTTTTTTAGCAGATACAATTATAACTATTTGACTTTAATCTTAATAGTCTACACTTGTATTTGTCATTTTTATAAAAATTACATTAATTCTTATTTTCAGGCTGTGATATAAAACGATGTACAACGGTTGCTAATTTACGCAATCGCAGAAAGCATATTACAATCTGGTTGACATTACGGTGAAAACAAATAACTATGGTCAATACCTATAAACAAAATTACCTTCTTTAAGCATGAAATACAACCGATGTGCAATGCTGTAAATCCTAAACAGCATTTGACAATATTTACTTTGTTAAGTAATAACGTTAAATGCCAAACATATGGTAAATGGTAGCTTAAGTAATTATGATTTTATTGGAGGTCCAACAAAATTATGCCATATTACATAAAGTTAAATTTAATCATATTTTCGCGTTGTTCTTTGAACACTAACTGTATCTACTATATGTATTAAAGCCTCTGACCTTGAAATTAAATACATGTAAATCAATACATATAGATGCAATTTGAAAGTGTGCAAAATTGTCATTAAATGTATGGCCTAGTTAGCAAGTAATTTATTATTTTTAAACGGTACCGCTTTTCAAACCGAAAGAAGGGCGTATACGTCAATTTCGACAAACGCGATTATTTTTAAGTTTTAAAGCCCAAAAAAGACGGAATTCTAACTTGTTACCATGTTAATGAATACATATTGATGCAATTTGAAAGTGTGCAAAATTGTCAAATCTTTAGCCTAGTTAGAAAGTAATTTATTATTTTTCAAACGGTATCGCTTTTAAAGCCGAAAGTAGGACGTATACGTTTATTTCGACAAACGCGATTATTTTTAAGTTTTAAAGCGCAAACAAGACGGATTTCTACCTTGTTACCACGGGATTATCCCAGAAGACCTTATTCTGAATATCACTACTAGCAGAGTGTCAGTTCTCCAATTTTCGAAATATTCATTTCGATTTTGCATACTGGATCTCAGGCTCACAAATTTCATTCTCACAAAAAATCTTAAATTTACCAAAATGCATTGTAACTTATAAAAGGATGAACGTGAACAGTTTTCAGACTGCAATTAGAGATATTAAATGCCAATGGGGCTTTTGATGCAAAAATGACAAACGCATTCTACAGATGATAATTCATTTATCTTCCGAACCCTTACGAAGTCAATATTTGTTGTCTCTTTTTAACTCAGGTGATTTATATTTTAGTGTGTTGGGCCAAACATCTTAATAGCTACTTTATTGTTTACATTACATAAAGTAACTGTTACATATTTCTAGAGAGTTGCGAACAATAGTATTCTTATTGTCCTATAATTAATTTTAACAGCATAACATTGTTTTAAATTCAGAACGTTCATAAAAACAAGGCATTTGTTAAAATGTTGTGCTCTAGATTTCTGTGAAAGAAAATGTAAATGACAGGCATGGTGTTTGCATGGAGAAATCCATGTATTGTGATGAATAGTTCGGGAGTAATCCAATAAACATGTACTTAATTTTAAAAATATATATGAAGAACAAGTCTGCATTCCAATTAGAAAAACTAATTATAAATAAATGTTTATAAACATATATAAAAAAATATAAGTGGAAAGGTACTATCGTGATAATTGTTTTGCTTATTAATGAATAAATGATTGATTTCCAATTTGAATACAAAATATTTAATAGTCAGCCCTAAAAGTGACCGTCACAATTTCAGCTCTTCGTGAAATGCATGGAACTGGAAATTTTCACCACACTTTAACATTAAGCAAGTGTTAACCAACAGTTCCCCTTTGAGGACATGGTTTATATTTTAAACAGTGTCCACAAAATCATAAACCATCTTCTCTCATTGGGTTACAGAACAGAACAGAATGGTTTATTAAGACTTAAGCATTGCAAGCTCATCGTCATTTAAATAAATATACAATAACAGCATAAAGTAAATACAAAATAAACAAAATATACATCATTAAAAAAATCAATTGACAATAAATGGAATACATGTTTTCGCGTTTTCGTGAGAATGTTATTACACTTATTACATTTTCCTGGACCAAATTTTCTTAGTGAAAAAAAAATAAAATTATTTCAATTATCAAATAGAAGATATTTTACTTGTTTAAACATAAACAACTTTTAGTTGTTTGTTTGTTTTTTAAAGAAAAAAACATTTATATGCAGGACAGATATAATTGCAAAAAATCCAACTTTATACTTGTATGTCTTTTTTCATTCGTAGTTAAATAATTTTAGAAATAAAGGTTTGAGAAAGGCTGATAATGTAACACTATCTATATACACTTGTCAACTTAATCATACCCCAACTTCGACCATCTATGCAAACAAATTATATAGATGATCTAGAGAGATAAATGCGACAAAATTACTTTAGCAACACTTATACAATACATTCAATATTTAAAAAACTAACGAACAACAACACAAAAACATACACAGACATGAACATTTAACAATACTTGGGTATGTGAACAATTGGAGTACTGTGTAGGTAACCGACTTGATAATTTTTAAACTGTTGACATTTACATGTCTCTTAGTTGAAAGGCTTTATGGCAGTATGTTGCCAACTTTTTTTAAATAGTTTTATTTTTGCTTAGCATTAAACGTACATATTTAAACATACTCGTATGATTATATAAATATTTTGAAATATATTCTTTCCGAATATGGATATATATGGGGGCATTTAAGGACAAAATGGAACTCGTCCTCAATATCATTAAAGGTCAATTTTAACACTTTTGGAAACTTTAAAATATAAAAAAATAATTGTTTGAGATGCGGAATTAAACTATTTGCAACAATAAAGCGTTACGCCTTATGCCATAAATCATCGGGTAAATCTTCCAATAACGCACTGTTTTCTAAAAGCTGGACTGACTTACCTCCCTTGCTGTGACGTCACACATGTACATCCGCTATATTTAACACCGTTATTTCTGCAGAAACGATCAACTGCATTGCTATTTCATCAATACTTTTATGTAAAATTATGGATTTTTCTGACGAATCTGATCATTATGAAGATGAACTGCATGAAAATAGACCGTATATGTACAGTATACGCCATTTTATCAATTAAAAAAATCATATTTAGAACAGACTCCTTTTCCCAAAACTGGCTCCAAAAACCCCTGAAATTTTCGTTATTAGATTTTTTCATCTTTTCAAATTATTGTATTCTTCATTTGAAAATAAATACAAGTAAAAAAACGTATTATTATAACACATAATTTAACTTATAATTCTAATCATTTGCATCCATCGATGTACTTACCTTGATGCTCTAGCTGTTCATCGCGCAAGATTTTGTTCTAGTTCGTAATCCTTTCCACTTATGCATAGTGCAAATGTAAAGTTCAATAAAATTGTCAGAAGACAAAAAACACTCTACCGTATTTTTCGGGGTATAATACGGGACTTTTTCCGAAGCGTCTTATTTATGGACAAAAATGAAAAACAGAATATCCGATTTTTTTTGCAAAAATGCGCGACTGATAATCATTAGCGGCAATTTGATCGCCTCTGAATTACCCCCGTGTCACAATAAATCGATAATTTAATTAGTGTGTTGCAGTTTTATTGCTTTGTTATACCTGCCACACTAATCCTTATGTGTATTAATTACCCCACGATACAATCGTGGACGAGTGGTCAGTTAGGCCTACTTAAGAGACTGGTGATTGCAACCGGGTGTAATCCTCCTGACAATCTTGCTTTTCATGCCTTATATTATCAAAATATTTTTTGACACAGAAAGCGTTTAAAAAATAATAATTTTGAATTCATTAAATATATTACAAATATAAATGTCTTGTTGAATTCCCCAATAAGAATAACAATTTGTAATCCACAGTCCTTATGTATATTTCGCTTTCTTTCCTTTGTTCCGACAATAAGCGCACAAAAAGTATGCGGTAATGTACAACATCACGCTAAACGCATGGAAAGAGTGCGTGTACTGATTTTTGGATACAAACTTGGTAGCGCAGAGAACGTTGAGATCTGTTGATTTCGGTTAAAAGTTTAATTGGTCTTTTAAACACAATTATATCACGAATAATTTGAAATGGACATTTCCTCTAAATTAATTTCAAATCAAACACGACGTATCGTTTTCGTTACGGTCTTAATTATGTGGTACAATAATACGATTAATAAGACAATTTGCAATCGCAAACGGTTTGTTATTAAAGTGATTGTTTGTAGAACAATTCGGGATTGTTAGCAGATATAAAAGGAATATGTCTCCTTTTCCAAATTTCAACATGTATTTCACACCCAGACTCCATGCAGTTTTCAGATCATAATCTCTGTGATTTATTACTCGAACTTGTTAGTTTCTGAACACGTGTGCTACTGAAAATAGCCATCGGGATTGTGTTTTATGTCCCAAACAAGCACACAGTGGCAACGACCCGTGGTTTGATCACCAAAAGTAAGATAAGCACGTGCACTATTAAATATTATGTTGGTCAGTACAAACCCTCTACCGAAAACCGCCGACTGCGTCTTTGTTTTATTACCCAATCAAGCCCTGAACATCCAATATCCTGTGTATTACGACACACAAACTTTAGATAAGCACGTGTCGTCTGTCAAAACAATAATTGTATAGGTCAGTAAACATATCAAAGTAGCTCAAACAGTTAAGTCCCGTATATGATCTCGGAAACTAGACTTGCTTAAAACATTTAAAATATCGATATTTATTTTCAAACGAATTTTAAAAACAAATGAGAACCATCCGACATACACCATACACAGACGACACAAAATAAAAATAATTTTGACAATTTAAATACAAACAAATGTTTAAATACAGAATATGACTTGTACATTTTATGATATCTTTAATATAATTAAGTTGTTTATTGGTCGTTGCAAAAGAATATGAATTGTACACGATCCTTTTTGTGTGCAATAAGTATACAGTACAATAATTGTTTCAATAATAAGCGAACTAAAAGAGTGTAACGATAACGATACAGCGTGTTTGATTTTTATTTTATTCAAAGGAATTGTCAATGGGAAATAATTTGCGAGATACCCCGGTACTTTGGTTGAAATTCGCTAAGAATTTTTTTATTGAAATTAAAAGATCCAAATGTTGTCAGCGCTTCGATTTTTTTCTTTGTTCCAAATAAAAACACCCAAACCACTTTTCGCAGGCTTTTTATCAGGAAATAGGAAAATTCACAAAATACCCATGTACATGTGCAATATTTATTTGTCGCAACAGAACAAGCACTGTACAACACGCGCGCATAACGCGTCAGGTGATTTACAGAATGTTGAATGCCTTCGTCCTCATAAGGCGCTTATTTCATCAAATCTTTAAAATTAAACATATGCCGAATGCGTTTGATACTTTAGAAAAAATGGAGAAAGTTTGTGTTTATGAATTTGAGGAATTTTTTCGTCAAGATTTACCAGAATTTAATGTTAACAATGGAAATCGGCCATATACGGGATTATCATTGTTTTGACAGATGACATCCGATGATAATTGTATGAAGTCTGCAGTGAAGCTGACGAAATGTTAACACAATCGCGCAGAAGTAAATATATCAGCGTTTTATCTGTATCTGCTTAACCAGTGAAAAAAAATCACGAAAATATCAATAAAAACAGAAAAATTAAACCCGAATCCTGAACTATCGCTTATCTTCTACAGCGGACGCGAAAATGCTTGTTCAGCTGTGACGTCACACAGCAGAGGAGAACAGGGGAGATAAGCGATTCAACGCTTTGCGACTTACGATCATGACAGTCAACAAAATCATCTTTTTTATGTTAAACAAAACACTAAAACATTATTTACCCGATAATTTAATCATATTTCAATGTAATTTGCATTAAATATATTGACTTTGGATTTTCTTTGAAATTGACCTTTAAGGTTGCAGAGAGTGCATTTTCTATATTGTCTAGGCACATTATTATGACGACCGATTTCAATATTTAATTTGTGGAATGATAAATGTAATTTGGCCAATATATTTCTGTATTTTGGGTTATCCAACTGGCTTATATATGCGGATTTTTCGAAATTAAATTTTATTTCTCTATATACATCAAGAGACGTTGAGTAAGCTAGTCCTGATCGCAAATTGCTAATATAGATATCGCGAAGACGGGTTCTAAGTTTTGGGATGAATGTTTCTATTCTAACTGAGTTCGGGCATATCCATATTTCATGAGAACCAGACGATTGAAGTATAAGGCGCACCTGAGAGGCCAAGTTTGTACGAGAATTTTTAACGTTTATGTTATTTAACTGTTCATTTAAAATCGTATTTAAAATACAATTTTCTCGTTTAACCGAGTGAATCTTTAAAAAGTATTTAATCAATCTAATGTATCTTTCGATAATAATGGAAATCTACCTAATTCGCTACACAGTGCTAGAGTATTTGTAGATGGTTTTACATTAAGAACCCATTTACAAAACTTGTTGTGTACTCTTTCTGAAGTATCACCTTGGTCGTTACCCCAAACTTCCGAACAGTAATTTAATACTGATAGTACATACGCGTCAAGTAGGTTAAACATGATATTTATTGGTACTTTGTTATTTTTAATTAAAGTCTTACGTGCATATAAGGATCGCAAACCTTTTCCCGCAAGTGTTTTCATAGCTAGAGCGAATGACCCACCACTTGTAAACCCCACCCCTCAGGTAGTTGAAAGATTTAACGATTTCTACCTCTTGGTTATTATACAACCATTTGTCGTTTACACCAACCCTCCCCCTTTTCGAAAGATCATTACTTTAGTTGTGTCGATATTTACTGTCAGATTCCATTTTTGACACTATGAATGAAGACTATTAAGAGAGTTTTGTAGGCCGTCTTTAGATTCCGATATGAGCACTGCGTCGTCAGCGAATAATAATAAAAAAAAACTAGCTATTTGGTCAAAATTTAAACCAGCATCTATTTTTTCTTGTAAATGCATCTCAATATCATTAAGAAAGAGAGAAAAGCAGATCGGAGAGGTTATCTCCCCCTGGAATAATCCGATGTTGCTATTAAAAAAATTAGACAATGTTCCTAAATGTTTTACGCAAAGTCTAACTTCACTATACATAGACCGCAAAACGGATAGTAATTTTCCGTCAATTCCTAAATGTATAAGTTTTTACCAGAGTCTATTCCTATCTATACAGTCATATGCTTTCCGGTAATCCACAAAACAGCAAAACAATTTTTTTTTATTACTTAATTGTCTCTGGATCAACGAGTGTAAAATAAACGTCGGGTCTATACAACCATAATTGTTTTTAAATCCAAACTGAGCATCCGTTAAAACCGAGTTTTCATCTGCCCATAACTTGAATCGCTCGTTCAATATAATTGTAAACAATTTTGCGAAACAGCTCGTTAGTGTAATCCCCCTATAATAATTTGGGGCGGATTGGTCACCTTTCTTATGAATGGGAATAATCAGGCACAAGAACGGGGAAATGACATTGAGTTCAATATGTGATTTAAAAATGTGTTGAGCGGACGGACATGAAAACTAACAAATATACAATGCAAATGTATGGTGTGATAGTTTGTTCGACATTTGATCATGTTCACCTTCATTGGGACTCTGGTACATCGAACTAACATTGACCTACCAACATCAGTTCAGTTTTATAATACGCATCATATTCAGCCCTGATTGTGGCTTAATAGGAGCACATATTCTTGTTCACAAAGAATTCTTTTAATAGCATACCTGTTCCGAAGTTTGTGTAAACTTAATTGATCTTACACAGCGTTCAAATAACAAGTAAAGACTGAACAGAACTTTTATTATCATAGTTTTAGTATGAATACCAGAATATCTGCAAATCCCCATATTATATTGCTGACATTTTCTGAGTATCTAGATATTCTCCACTTTGTAAAAATTTGCATTATACTTGAAACAGTACAGAAGTCTGAGGGAAAAACATTGACGAAGAAAAAGGCACTAACAGTCATCAATTGAAAAACGATACAATGAATCTAGCTTAATAAATGTTTTAAAATATACCAGTGTCCCATTGTTATGCGAAATTAAGCCATACATTTTCATTCCGGCACTACGTAAAATCTCAAACATTACCATGGAAACTGTCACATGACCTGAAGTGGAAACAGACAACAGCGATATGGTTTCACGGATTGTTTATCCAGTATAAATTGGATAAAAGGCGTGTCTCTGCAATCTAATTGATATCTAGCCAAAGGTTAATGACTTCTTGTCTTTTGTTGTCGGCTTTTACATTTGTGAATCAAATCAGATTAATATATTTAAAATATCTCATGTATAATTGCTTCTATTTTATTTCATTATATTTGAATTTGTCACAATTTGTAATTAATAGTTTTGTTGAAATGGCAACATAATTTGATCAAACCGGTTTAAACATCAAATGCTTGAATCATTTTATGGTGTCTTGTATGTTGTATTTTCAGTATTGTATAATATATTGTACTTGTATGTTGATAAAAACTATATCACTGCTTTAAAAGCTGTTCGCAAATATTCATTTGATATGTTATTTATGTTTTGACCGATTGACCTGTTCCTATGTTAGAGAATTCTAATTGAATTTTGTCACAATATGTCATCAGCAGCATTTGTATTTGGCTTCATACCTTCATACTAGCTACACTACCGTGTTAGTAAACTACTGATTGTCCGGTTAGCGTAGTTGTTGGTACAAGTTCTTTTCAAATTGGCAACCTGGCTTTAAATTTCACTGTCGACACATTTGAGCAGTGTTGGTTGCCACCATACCGGAAAAGTGGAGTAACCACCTGGAACACAAGTTTTCCCCACATCAAAAGACCACATCGGATTGCATTTCTTTCAGTAACTAAAAATCTTAAAATTGAAACAGTAAAAACACTTTTACGTCTAGTATATTATTTGGGTTGGAAACCTGGGACACTCTCTGATTCCTCACATAATGCAGCGGCGGGAAGACTTCGTAAACTCTGTAATACATACTAAATAATACATGTCAGTACCATTACACAGCATTGTGAAGATGGATACAGACTTCTATGTCCTATATCGTACACTAATGAGGACATAGGAAGATAAATTTAGTGGACAATTCCTGTTATTATCTATATTTCAACTGAGAGAAAGTGGTCTTGACCCAATGTCTGTCAATGTTATTTGTAATTATTCGTGTTTATTAATGACATTTAATAAACTTTGAGAAACAGTTCTGTAAAGGCTTAAATAACTGCATGAACATATTTATATTGTTGTTTGTATTATAAATTTAAAAAAAACGCAAATAATAAGCGAAATCATGTAGAATCATGCAGGAAGTTGTTTTTAGTGAAAGACAATAAATAAACGAAGGATAAATAACGTTTACCTTAAACAACTTCGAATTGTATTGCTTTTTATTAGATAGTAATTTGTACAGTCATTGTAAAACATGTGATCAACTTTCCTGTTACATCACATGGAAAGTCATATTAACATCGAAACAAAACGCATCTTGAGAGTAAATGTCAACGAAATGGACCCCTTGGGTCTGATACAACGGCGTTGCAGTGATAGTGCGTGCTACTAGTTGTCGTTGTTTGATAGCATTGTAAAATCAAACATATTTATGCTCGACATTCCACCTACATTATATGCATTTTATTAAAATACAATTCCCTTATGCAATGGTTTTTTATGGCTCAAAGTTCTCCATATTTTAGTTATTGCCATTTAATACGATTGTGTGCTCCATAGAGAATGTATGCGTTTCTATAATAAGCGTCAACATGTTTCAGCACTGAACGTAGCTGTACTGTAAAATATTATTCGATTCCACTAGATAGAAGAGAAACAGTTTAGATACTAATTAAATTGATATAATTGAAAAAGAACCATTAGTTTTCATACAAAATGAAAATGCATACATATAAAACAGGTTACCGTTCATACTCCGAAATAAAGTCGAAAACAAATTACATAAAGGTACAATACTAGATAGGTGTTATTTGGATGTATATGATTATAAATTATATTTTTCACAACTTATGCATTAAATAGCTCCCAAAAAATACAATTCTTCGAATCATGTCCTGTCAGTTTTTCCATTTACTTCGTGTATAAAGTGGATCATCTAGTATCAGAGGCAATCGAAACGGAAAAACACCGTCAACAACATAATATCTTTGATAGTGGAAAATGATGTTTTATTTTGCGTGTATATCATTTTAAACATGCTTGAAGACAATTATTTGTATCACTTACCTGCTTTTTGTTTTCATTATTTTTTATATAAATAATTCCAATTATTGTGAAGCAAGAAAGTTTCAATTGTCATGAAAACTATTAACTGTTATTTATGCGCAAACATAGCTTCCTCTTTAACATTAAAGCCACACAACTTGAAATGAAGTACATGTTAATCAATACATATAGATGCAATTTGAAAGTGTGCAAAATATTAATTAAATCTATAGCCTAGTTAGCAAGCAATTTATTATTTTTCAACCGGGAATTACCGCTTTTAAAACCGAAAGTAGGATTTCAATATTATACGTCAATTTCGACAAACGCGATTATTTTTAAGTTTTAAAGCGCAAAAAAGACGGATTTCTACCTTGTAACCAACATATATATTCTAAATGGCATAGATTAAATTAAATCTATAACCTAGTTAGCATGTAATTTATTATTTTTCAAACGGTACAGCTTTTAAAAACGAAAGATGGATTTCTAGACGTATACGTCCATTTCGACAAACGCGATTATTTTTAAGTTTTAAAGCGCAAAAAAGACGGATTTCTACCTTGAAACCACCAGATATATTCTAATTGGCATAGATAAAATATGTTCCTTCTTTATACTTTAATTTACTATGCCAAATAAGGTGTGTGGCTTTAAGGGACAAGGCTTGTTCGAGTGTTTTATTCCGACTTTGAAAATACTCTGGAAAATGTATTATACATACAATATATACATGCATACAATATGTAGACATCTTAATGTTAGACAATGGTTATTCGCCATGAACAATTGGTCCCCCTTCTGGTGATAGGAGTTCTTTCCTGCTAGCGAAACTGGAGTTTTGACTTGTTTCTATCTTTTAGAAACTGAACGTAAACTCAGGGAATCATAGATGAACACATGACATTAAACTCGGACACGCAAATAACAGCAAGTACCTTAAATTGCCTTTCCGGTGCGTATATTTGCCGTGCAGTTTTGTTGGCGCAATTCAAAGCCGTGAATAGTATGGCAGAAATCAGTCTCCGAACGAAACACATTGAGGTTATACAAGTATCCACAATCTGGTTAAATGCAATAGAGATGGAATTGCTAGTATTTTAATTGGCGTTATGAGAGTACTTCAGCTCGGTCCCATAAATTACGTTCCACTCGCATTCCTGCCTTTCCGTTTTTTGCGATACTTTGTTCAATATAACACTGAGCTTTTGGATATCAGCATTCGATTTCCTGTTTTTGCATACTAAATGATAAAAATTGCACGGACAACACCTACACATTGTTGATTCGAGAAATACCAGCTTAATTTTCATTTACGCCGTGTTGTCAAGTGATTCAAACTATCACGCCAAACTGATTTGTTTACTTTTTTAGCTTATTTTCTTTTTTAGCTAATTTCAGCATTCACAGACAACATCTCATTGTTGAGATATATAATAATCATTAGCAAATAGCATTGGACCATGATCAATGTTTTACAATTAAATCCCTTTTTGCACACACCTTAACATTGTTGATGCAAACGATTGTTTAGTTCGCATTTAAATAAAACATAATCATAAGAGAAATGTATCGGATAAAAAAACAACTTCAATTTAATGAAGTTCTTCACTAGATGGCAATAGCATTGGAACAAGATGTCAAGTCTATATAAAGATGGTGAAAGTTAATGATTCAAATTAAATTTTAAGTTTGAACAAAATATAAATGTCAGAAAGATGGCCGTTTTATGCTTAGTGTTTTAATTAGGTCCATTTAAAGTAAATATATATTTCGTCAGTCACACTTGGCCATTATATGACCACACTTTTCATTACACGTATTAACATGCTGTTTAGAAACATGAACAAGTAATACTCAAAAGAAAAGTTTGGTAGTGATTATGTAATTTCCCGCAAACTTAAACGTTTTCATATATTCATGCATGAATTATGAGCCATGTTTTACTACTCATAAAATTGCGCACATAAAGACATGTAATTTGGTTAGAATTATTAATCCAGTCCAGTCGACACTTTCTTTTTAAAAAATCACGTCTTTTACCAGGAATAATATCCGTTAATATAAGATGCCTGCAATAAAGCATTAAATTGCGAAAAAGAACGTTATTGATGTCTTGAAGTAAAGGCAGTCAGCTGAAATCAAACAATTATCAGAAGACTGAACACCATATACGTGCGAAACATTTAATAACACCTTGTCCATAGGCTGTTCTAGCAAAAGACAAATGTTCAATTCAAATTTATAAAGAATAGATGTCGTTATGCATAAAATGTACCTCAAATATTTAGATTTGTTTCATAAAAGGATTGAATAGTATTTTTGTTCATTTAAACGGTGTATGAACAGTTATAAAAAGAACGCCTTATTTGCTTTAACGCCGACGGCGTATGAACTGTCATTAAAAGTACGCCTTATTTGAATAAACGCCGACGGTGTATAAACTGTCATGAAAAGTACGCCTTATTTGGATAAACGCCTTCAGCAAGTTTGATGCATGCTTATAAAAACATAAGCATTACAATGTTAAATCCGTGTAACTATTTTAATTGAAATATCTTTAAATGCATAATAAATTTAAAAAAAATCAGGGTTCATGATCGCTTTGTTTCAAACAAAATTGGAAATATGCCCATAAGATTTCCTATTTTGTCAAAGGAAAGCAGGTTTTGTTCCCGGTTGGATTCCGTCGTAGACGCACATTGTACAAACACGTCACTCAACATAAACATGAACCAGATATATCTTCAAGAAAGTGAATCTTATAAGTATTGAGTTTGCATCCTTGATATGTCGAATACATTGCGTGTACATTGTTTCACACAATTTTGGGATTTGTTTAGTGATTAAAAGGGACATATATCTGACTGAATAATACTTATATAAACACACTTTGTTAAGATTGATATTGGCTGAACACACATATAACATTCAATTTAGTTACCTTGGTCATATTGGTTAATTAAAATTCACGCTAATTTTATCTGTAATAAGGGTTAAACATTTAAATGCAGATAATGTTATAAAGTCTGATAGTCGTCATCGCCTTAACACATGAAAAACCGTAAAAAAAAATAAAAAATCCGCGGAAAATAGCTTTCTCTTTAACATCACTGCACCCTTATTATGATAATGTAAATAACCTATTCAGATGCTTTTGATTCCGATTCAATGGAATGTGTAATACCTTTTACACAAACATATTAAACTTTTTAAATAGGAACTACCAGAATCATTAGTCTATGAGCCAAATGTGTCTCCTTCCTACTGGATTTATCTTATGACGCCATAAAATGGCATAGCTTGAGAGGAGTTATCAGCCTGAAATCTGCCGATAAAGCCTTTATAAGCATTCTTCAGAAAGAAGTTAGAAAAACGACACAAATACGTTCTCCACGATTCAAAGTAGTAATATTGCGTCTACCCAATGTAATATGATTATAATGATGAACATACTGATAATGCAAATAAATTTAAACCAGATAATTAAGGAAATATATATTATAAAATAGATATTGGCAAATATATTATCGACACTCCGTTAGTAATACAGCTATTGCAATCATAATGTTCTAAATAATGTTCGAAAAAACTGTCTAGCATTGGTCCTTAACCGTTCGCTTTTCATCGTTATGCTCATCCAATAAAATAAATTTCCTCAAATGAGTGTCAAGACGCATAAAATTGATGTTCTTCCACCGTTTGACCGGAAACACAATTCAAAACCATATTGCCGTCAAATTGGCATTACCTGAACAGCATTGTGTTTTTTTATGTTTTTTTTTATGTTTGGTGTTTGTCTTTGTATTTTTTTCCATAGCCTGCAATATACATGTACCTTTCGATTTAATAATTCTATGAGAAGTGTGATTAGTGGGTTGGTCCTGCATATATCACTTTGCATGACTTGTTCCAAAGCAATCACCATTTTGGTGTAAGTTTCTGCTTTAGTTTGTTTATACTGGATCTCGTGCTTTGGAGCTGTGTATGACTATTTGGCAACGCCTTTGAATAAACTCCGTGCTGATAGCTGACTGACAACGGGTCACTTGTAATAATTAAATTACATGCTGACAGCTGACTGGCAACTGGTCACTTGCCATACATAAACCTCGAGAAGTTAGATGAGGGTCAACGGGTCAATTACCATGAATAGACCTTGTTGTCTTCTCGCCTGCTGTCTCCACTGTGCATTTAGTTTATATTCGACATTAGAGCCAATCAAGTTCCACACAACATGCAGACTAATACAGATATTTCGCAGGCATGTTAACAGGATAAATTTCTTCGCATTTTCTGCACGTCGTTCAATCCAAAAAATCCATTGTTGGTTTTTGAGTGTAATGTCCGACCATTTAGTAAAACTTCCCAAAATTAATCAACATAATTGTATTTTGTTTCGATAAATAATGTACATTTTTAACATACGACAAATTTAGGCATCATTTTATCATCAACAAATGTCGAACGTATCGACAAACGGCTAAATTGGCTGTCTGGAATAAAGAAGTAAAAATAAAAGTAACTGCAGATTATCGACTAAAAATCCCAGACACAGCTTATTGAAGTTCGGAAATGATTGCAGGAAAGCTGATCACGGACGGTGGATAGTTCTAATACAAGGCAGGGTGTTCAATACTCTCAGGAAGCAATTCCATTAATATCAATATCTCACGAGAACCTGGACTTTGTCATGTAAAACTTCTATGATTAACTAAACTGCTTCTACAACAGACACGGGTGTCGTGTTATTACCTCAGCAAAAGTAGTTCGTATAATCCATCATCACAATTATGCGACCAACGAAACCCATAAAAATCAATCATGCTAGTATTGCATCAGTTTTACCTTTCTGTTCCGTAATCTATTTGTTTAATTCAATGAAATAATATTAAGCTAACCAATTTGTGTGCCATTGGTACTTACTGCGCACCGTTTATAGCTGAAATATTCTTATGTTGCTGAGCATGAAATATTATGCTAGGTTAAATTAAATTTGTTAAGCAAACAGGTAGAAACATAAGTGATATTTTTTAACAAAGGTTGTTATGTGATTTTTTTTTAACTATCGATATTCAATGATGATATTAATTAAACTTGCAGAAACAGTTATGTAAGGCTTAAATAACTGCATGAAAATATTAATAGTTAAGTTTGTATTACAAATTTAAAGAAAAAGACAGAAAATAAGCGAAATCGTGTAGAATCATGCAGGCATTTGTTTTTAATTAAATGTTAGAAAATAAATGAAAGAAAGATAAAATACGTTTATCCTAAAATGATTTGTATTGTTTGTCTTTTTATTAAATATTAATGTTTACATCAGTCATTTAAATGCATGTTATTGCCTGTAACATCACATGGAACCACTTCATATGACGCTCAGCGTCATAATAAATATCAAAACAAGAAGCACCATGAGAGTAAATGTCATCGATACGGATCTTTTGGGTCTGAAACAACGGTGTTGCAGTGATATTGCGTGCCACAAGTGTCGTAATTTGGTAGGATTGTCAAATCAAACATATTTATGCTCGACATTCCACCTACCTTACATGCATTGTATTTAATTACAATTCGCTGATTGAATGGTGTTATGACAGTGGCTCTAAGTTCTCCATATTTCATGTTTAGACGTTAAAGACTTCATAGAGCATTTACTACCAGTTTGTGCTCTTCTCTATAAAACGAGTCGCCATTTATTCAGCTCTGAACGTACATTTTGCTCTAAATGATATTTAGTATCTTCTGACTTTAAAAAGAATAACATCATGATTAAAAAATGGTTAATTTGCATGATTAAAGTTTTGCTTTATTCAGAAAGAATAACGATAAAGTTAAACGTCTATAATATGAATCTTGTTTATATTCGGGCCTCAAACTCGGAATGGGAAAAAAACATAGTCTAAACATGTCATTATATTGCTCACAATATCTTTAGAAAGATATGTATATGGGTCGGCAATTACTTTTAAGCGCATTATCTATCATGTTAGTTATTGTAGCACGTTGACGAGTGTGTCTACAATTTGTTGTTTCCTTTTGAAATTGAAATATTCCGAATATTTAAGTTTGTGTTGCCTTTCTGCATCATAAACTGCATTTAAGTCTTCTAGACAAAATATTAATTTACCTATCTTTCATTCCTTCTTGTCAAATGATAATGCCATTGGTATCAAAACAGTTAATGAAATAACATGGGTAATAAAAATAGGATATTTGTTTGCTTTTGGATTAATACCATGAAATATTTTCACAGAACATTGAGTGAAAAGGTATTTGAAATTGTAAAATGTGTCACTTTTATGAGAAAATATTTCACGGTATATCACAGAAAGCATAAACTTTTTGCGTTTTATTTAATGATTTTTATTACTAAATTCATATTGGTTTCTTTTAAGACGTTTTATATCCTGTCTATTTTGCCATTGATGCTTAGTTATAAGGTTAACACACAAATATTCCAGCGCAATGTTGTATAAGAAACAATTGTTACGTGAATAACAAACGTTATTTGTAGGGCCTGTCACTGACCATATCAAAATCCATAATGACAAGGGTCGTTATGTATGGAGCCTTTTTGACTAAAAAAACAAATAATGCATATATTAACTTTCAGAGTGCACATAATGGAAAAGCAGATGTGTTATCGTAAACAAGGTAAACATAATTCAATATGCTCCTTAAAATGTATAATTGCCGAAGCTTTACGATCAATAAGTGTTTTGAACAGGATTAATGCTATATATTAATTGTTTTCTTCTCGGTTATGAAAATCAGCCTGGAAAATAAGATGGCGGATATTTAAACGCAGAGAACGAATATATAACAAATGCTCTTTATTTAAAAATAACGTTTGTATCAAGATGACCAGCTCCCATTCTTAATTGATTTGATCAGTACCCTTAATAAATACTATGAAAATCACATTGGCACAAGACGACCAATAGCCGTTTGGATTTAAGAGGTAAGTTATTTTTAAAATAATGCAATTTAATGATTTCCAAATGATTCATAGATATAATGACAATTTGTGAGCAGTTTCTGAACTATTAACATTTATTGCTATTTATCTTCACCTTTTTTATGATTTGTTGTAATGTAATTGTTGGTCACAATAAATAACTTTTTCCTTCAATTAAAAAACTTATTCAATTAATATCTTTTTTAAGTTGTCCTTTTCAGGCTTATTAGGAAAATATTGTGAATTATTTTCCAAACAATTTTCGATATTTCATGTCTAAGCGTTAAATAAATGGATTGTTCATGTGACTAAATAACAAACATGTTTATAAACATGAATACGACAATTGAAAGCATTATTCTTAGCTTTATTTTACTGGATATCAATGGACTGCAGATAACTTTGGACTTTTTACAGAGAGGTTTTAACAAAATTCATAAAGAAATAATAAAAATGACCTTAAAATCGGTTAGCATCTGCTTTTAAAGGAATTGTTAACAGATTTTCTTCTTTTAAATGTTGTTATATTTATTTACTGTATATAAATAATAAATTACTTGAAAATACTTAAATAATTATAAACTCCGGGATAAAATATAATAAAACAAAGCCTCCACATAAGAAAATCAATATATTTCCAATGTATCATATTGTCAACGTGTTCATAATCAAGGCTGTCAATCAAGATCCAGAACGCCCACATCAACACGGATACGTGAGTGGGCAAGTAAACTTAAAACACTTCTATAAAAAATTCCAAATAATGTTATTGGTATGTATCCAAAGCAACGCAACTAGTGGGTAGTCCAAAATCAATTGCCGATTAGTTGTGTTGGCGCCAATCAAAGCCATAAACAATATGATAGAAATCAGCCTCAGAACGAAACACATTGAGGTTAAACAATTATCCGCAATCTCTCCAAATACCATAGAAATGAGATTTCTAGTATTTAATGTGCATTATTAGAGTCATTCAGCTCGTTGCCATACATTTAGTTGAACTCTCATTTCTGTCAACACGTTTGTGCGACTCATTTGTTAAATATAACACTGAGCTTTTGGATATCAGCTTTGGATTTCCTGTTGTTGCATACTTAATGAAAATAATTGCACGGACAACACCTACCAATTATTGATTCGACAAATACCAACTTAATTTTACATTATGCCGTGTTGTCAAGTTATAAAGACTTTCACACTAAACTGATTTAGAGATTTAGTTAGCTTATTTCCGCGTTCACATAAAATATATAAAGAAATTATTACTGGGCAATATATATCTCCTGCTACGGTGTACTATCTTTAGAATCTGAATGTAGAAACTTATTCCCAAGGCGCCTATAATTTCAGCGTTTGAAATTGAACGAAACCATATAATTGAATCATTATAAATGTTTTACAATTTAATTCCCTTTATGCACACACCTTAAAATTGATGATGCAAATGATTGTTTAGTTCGCATTTAAATAAAAAAGAATGATAAGAGAAATGAAACTGATAAAATAAATATACGTCAATTAAATGATGATCTTTACTAGATAGAAATATCATTGGAACAAAATGTTTATTCTATATTTATGTGGTGAAAGTTTAGGATTCACATGAAATTTTAAGTTAGAACAAAATATCTCTGTACGAAATATGACCGTATTATGCTGATTGTTTTAATTAGGTCCATTTAAAGTAAATATATATTTCGACAGTCACACATGGCCTTTCTATTACCACCTCTTTTCCAGTTCACGTATAAACATGCTGTTGATGAAAAAATTAACTAGTAAAAATCAAAAGAAAAGATTGTTAGTGTGGAGCCAAACATGAAGATCAACGAGAGAAAGAAACGCATCAATACGCATTACACTAACACCCTTAAGTTTCATCTGATTAAATTGTGATAAGGTAATTTTCCGCATATTTAAACGTTTTCATATATTTTAGCATGAATTAGGAACCATTTTTTACTATTCATATAATTGAGCACACAAAGACATGTAATTTGGTGATAATGATAAATCGAGTCCAGTCGACACTTTCTTTTTTAAAAATAACGTCTTTTACCATATCCGTTAATATTAGCTGCGTGCAATACAGCCTGAAATTTCGAACAAGAACGTTATTGATGTCTTAAAGGAAAGGCAGTCAGCAGAAATCATACATTTATCAGATGGCTGAACACCATATATATGAGAAACATTTCATAAGACCTTTCTCATAGGCTGTTATATCAAACGACAGAAGTTCAATTCAAATTTATAAAGAATAGATTTCATTATGCATAAAATGTACATCATCTATTTAGGTTTCTTTCATTTAAGGATTGAATAGTTTTTCATCGATGCATGAACTGTCTTATTTGAATAAAGGACGACAGCAAAATTCTATGCATGATGTTAAAGACATCAAGATTGCAATGTAAATTCCGTTTAGCTATTGTTCTTGAAATATATGTTAATGTATAATTGTAAGTGTTTATAATGATCGTTTTGTTTCAATCACAATTCGATATAAGCTCATTAAGTTTCCTATTTTCAGATCGATTTTGTTCTTCAGCAGCATATAGATTTGCTGTCAAAACTATACAAATTTAGAAACATGGTAATCAGAAACACATTTTTTTATTTCAATCCTGTCAATATCAATTTTCAGCAGCATATGTGTTGACAAGACTAAAACGTCAAAAGAAAGCATGTTATGTTCCCCTTAGGATTCCGTCGTTGACGCACCTTGTGGAAACTCTTCACTCAGCACAAACATGAACCAGAAACATCTTCAAAAAAGTATTTAGAGCTTATAAAATGAATATATAAGGCGATCGTGAACAAATCAAATTAACAAACAAAACTGGAATGTGTTCATTTATTTACAATTAAATTATCGATTTAAAATAAACAATTTAGCTTAAAAAACGTACATACAAAAAGCAGATGCATTCACTTCTTTGCTATTGTTTTCCATATTCTGACAGAGAATTTAAGTAATTGGGATTTGCTAATTCAATACGAGACGACGGGCATTCAAACATCGGCCTCGCCGTTATCATTTTATATCACACACACTCCAAACGTACACGCTCTGTATATAGTATGATACCTTTGGTGGTTGTAACATCAAACAATTAATTGTAATACAGATAAATTTTTGTTGTAATTGCGTGTAATTAATTTAACAACACGATTAAAGCCGTTTGTGAAACAATTATTTGTATACCTCACTTGCTAGTTGTTTTCCCTTATTAAAAAAGTCCAACTTATTGTAAAGCCTGATAGTCGTCATCACCTTAACACATGAAAACCGTGAAATGTTATTTGCGTGCGAAAATAGCTCCCTCTTTAACATCACTGCACTCTCATAATGAAAATGGAAATAGCTTGTTCGGATGCTTTAGATTGCGTTTCAATGGAATGTGCAATACGTTCAACACAAAACAGATTAAGCTTTAAATAAAGGAACTACAAGAATCATTTGTCCATGAGTCAAATGTGTCTCCGTTCTATTGGATTTACCATATAACGCCATCTAAAGGTATAGCTTGCGAGGAGTTATCAGCTTGAAATCTGCCGATAAACCCTTTATAAGAATTCTGCAGAATGAAGTTAGAAAAAGGACATTAATACGTTCTCCACGATCCTACGCAGTAATATTGCGTCTTCCTCATAAAATTGGATTATTATGATGAACATAATGATAATGCCAATAAATGAACACCGGCTAATTAAAGTGAGTATGCACAATTTTATATGTGTTTAATTGTAATATATTGATAAAAATATGTTACAACAACACAAAATAGACAAGAAAAATTATACATTGAAGACGAATTTCATAAAATGCGGCAAAGACAAATTAGCGCCCGAGCCAATTGTGACGTAGATATTTCGCACATATTTTCCTACAATAAACGAAGCATTATTTTTTTATTAGGATCGGAGTTAGATTTTGTGTGTCGTATGAAAAGGTATCGTTGCAGGAAATAAAATGATCCGTAAAACTAAATTGAGATTCACATCGTACACGCATGATATACATGGCGAATTCGACTGTACAGACATTTTATATTTTTGAATTAAATATCTGGTTTATTTAGCATTTTTCGACACATATTCTTCTTAACTTTTATTTTAATTATCCCCGCGCTTTTCGAAGCGTGGGGATTATGTGGTTATCTCCGCCGTCCGTCCGTCCGTCCTGGCCACTATCTTCTCCTACACTATTAGAACTAGAACCTTGAAACTATCACACATGGTAGCTATGATCATATGTGCGACAGTGCACTATTTGGAATTTTGATCTGACCCCTGGGTCAAAAGTTTTGCGGGTTGGGATGGGGCCGGGTCAGAGATTTTCACTCATTGTTTTACCAATCTTGGGGCGCCCCGACCACATAGACCACGCCCTACCAAAATTTTGTTTTAACATAACTTCTTCATTTATTCAACAATTGACTTCAAATAAATACTGAACATCTCTTATAACAACACGGTCTATCTCGACCATCCATGTCCACATTACCCACCCCAAGGCCCCGCGTACATAGGCCACACCCACCCAAAATTGCCTTTTACTATAACTTCTTCATTTCTACACCGATTCACTTCTAATTGATACTGAACTTCTCTAATGACAAAACGGCCAATCTCATCTATGCATGGCCCCATTACCAACCCTGGGGCGCCACGCCCACATAGACCACGCCCACCCAAAATTTTGTTTTAACATAACTTCTTCATAACATGCGGCGTGTGGATACGCGTCGGCCGCGGCCGCGCCATTTCTAGTTTATATTGAAATATATGTATAATAAGTTTTTTTACACATTTTATATAATTCATTAATATTTGTCAAAATCGTGCATACTCACTTTAAGGAAAAATATAGTATAAAATAGATTTTTGCAAAAATATTCTCGACACTCCGTTAGTAATACAGCTAGTGTAATTCGAGTGTTCTAAATACTGTACGAACAAAGCTAGCTGATTCTTTGCCTTAACCGTGTGGTTTTCATCGTTATGCTCATACAATACAAAACATTACCTCAAATAAGTGTTAAGTAGCATTAAGATTGATATTCTTTCACCATTAGACCTGCAACACAATCCAATCACTTATTGCTGTCCAATTGGCATTACCTGAACTTGGAAACCGTTCACACATCATTTTTGTTGGGAGTTTTATATGCTGTGTGTGTTTTTTTCCTATAGCCTGCAATGTACATGCGCCATTCGAAGCAAAATATTTGTAAGAAGTGCGATTTTGGAGTGGGCCCTGCGAATACCACTTTGCATTACTTGTTCCAAGGCAATACCCAGTGTGGGGTTAGTTTTTGGTTTAGTTTGTTTATACTGGGTCTCGTGCTTTGGAGCTGTGTATGACTATTTGGCAACGCCATAAATAAACTTCGTGCTGACAGCGGACTCGCAACGGGCTAATTGCAATAATTAAAAGACGTACTTATAGCTGACTGGCAACGGGTCACTTGCCATAAACAAACCTCAAGCGGACAGTTGAGGGTCAACGGGTCAATTTTATTAAGTTACTATTCGACAAAAAAAGCCAGTTAAGTTCCAAGCAGCATTCGAAATCAGGCAGATAATTTGCAGAACATATTAAAACTAATAATGTCTTCACATTTTCCGCACGTCGTTGTTGGTTTGTGAGTGTTATGTACGACCACTTATTTAAAATCCCAAAAATAATCAGCATATTAGTTAGAAATTAATGTCAAATGTTATCGTATGAAATATTTAGCCATCATTTTAACAACATAATATGTAGAATATATGGATATTTTTCGTTGATCTAAATTGTAACGTGATTCATGATGAATCATATGAATGAAACAGTATATACAGACACCACTGGTGTATCAGTACATAATGTGTAAACTGCATTAATTTAAATGCATTAACATATCAACTTACGGATTCATTGGCTGTTTAAAACAGAGTTCAGAAGATGGAAAAAATAACTGCAGATTATCGATATAAAATCACAGACACAACGTATTGAAGTTCGGAAATGATTGATGAAAACTGGTCACGCAAGGGGGGTATTTCCAATACAAGGTAGGGCGTTCAATACTTTCATGAAGCAATTTCATTGATATCAATATCTTACGAAGACATCGGCTTCTGCCATGCCAAACATCTATGATTAACTAAAACTGCTGCTACAAGAGTCTCGTGTTTTCACTTCAGCTAAAGTAGTTCGTGTTATTTATCAACACCGTTATCCGACCAATGACAATCATTACAATCGAGTATGCTAGTATTGCATCAGTTTCAACTTTCTGTTGCATAACATGTTTGTTTAATTCAATGAAATAGTACTTAACTGAGCAATTGGTTATAGCCGTGAACAGTTGAAATATTCTTATATTGCAGAGAATAAAATAATGAATGCTAGATTTAATTGAATTTTAGCAAACAGGTAGAAACATCAGTGATATTTTCCAACAAAGGTAATTCTGTTCTTGGAAAAAAAAACATCAAACAAATAATAACTTGTTCATCGTTTATAGATATTGCATTCCTAGACTTTCAATCTTACTACTACTTATATATAGTGAAAAAACACGACATAATGTATGATGATCGGGGCGGTATAAATTGATCTAATTGTTAATGTATCTTTCTTTTACACTTCTCAGGGAATATGACTGTTTATATTTATCAATTAGTTCGATGAGCATATGTTGGATCCAAGAACAATATTTCAAATACATATTATTATAACTTATTAAATTAAGGCTTCTTATATCATGATCTTCGTAATCGCGAAGTTAAGCCATACATTTTTATTTCAGTAGTACACTAAATCTGAAACATTACCACGGAATTGAAATGAAAATGAGACAGACAACAGCGCTTTGGTTTCACGGATTTATTATCCAGTATAAATTGGATTTTAGGTGTTTCTCTGCAACGTTATTGATATTTAGTAAGAGGTTATTGACTTCTTGACGTTTTCATCGGCTTTGACATCTGTGAAGCAAACGAGATTAATAAATTCAAAAGGTCTCCTTAAAACTTTGTATAATTTTTTCAATTTTATTAAATTATATTATGATTTTTTTACAATTGATTAGCAGTAGCTTGGTTGAAATGGCTTCATACCTGATATCTATACATTGATAGCACAAAGCCCATTGACAAAAAGCTAATGGATGTATACCAAACATCGAACACTCCAACATGTCAGCAAACAAGCGTGCACCGCCAACAGAAACCTACAAGGCAATCGATACGAAAAGAGTAACAGATGACAAAGTTTTGGCCTGCCCACCTTCTTGACAGTCATCATCTGGAAAACAGTCTGTACCGCTCTGGGGCGCATATAATGAAGCAACATATCAACAAAGTCATAGTGGCACCAGACCAGGAATGCTACCTATTATGTGTGCGCCGGCGGATGAGTGCGACACAATCGTAACTATCATCAATAGATTTGAAGGAATAAGTAGGCATGTTGGACAGAAATACACTGTTATAACTGATGACCAGCCATAATACAGCAAAGGCAAAGACATATTATGGGCAAATAAAGAACGGTACAATATAAAGAAGTGAAACTCCAGCTGCTGGAGCAGTATTGAAATCTTATTACAAACAATTAGTTGGTCCTTTATTTATGGCAAGTGACCGATTGCCGAAACAGTACAAAACAAAACAACATAAACACAAATAAGAATAAAGCTGGGGTCACCGCCTTGGAACGGTCAATGCAACGCATTGGGGTTTTAAACCTGGTTATAGAGCGCTCAACCTCACACTTGGCCCAGCAATATTCATAATACATTTAAGTGTAAATAAAATTTAACGTCATAGCATTGTAACTCAAATTAAACAATAATAAAAGGGAATTAAAACGCATTCAATTTAATTACTATTTAATTACTCAATTGCATTGAAGATACAAGAGTAACAGAGTTACAACTTTTTGACGCACGATCAAATAAAACTATTAACAATTGTCAACTACATTCCTTCTTTATAGAAAAAGATTTGAGAATATAGCGTCACGGAGTTAATATCTCAGATAATCATCGCAGAATGATATTTTCATGATGGGATGACTTCATGTATGCTTCAATTTCCTTCGCGCGATCGGTCAACATATGGAATGTTCAGGATTGGAGGACGTATTTCTTGAAGCAGGTATATTTGGACCAAATGTTTTTACTAAGGTTATGGATATAAAGACATATTATCGTGCGGTTAGGGGTCATATGCTTGCATATGAGCGATTTGGAGGTTAAAGTTACGATATTTTTGTCAGTGGTTAGAATCTAAGGAAGAAGAAATCCCCAGAACTTGAACATGAAATTAGAGAGTTAGAAGTTGCTTTTGAAATGAAAAGTCGCTTGAGCCAAGATGATATTCTTGAAGCAAATGATATTCTTCTTGAAGCAGTCAAGGAGAAAAAGATAGGTGAATGACTAGATAATTTCGACAAAGATAAAAGTGAAGTGAAGAAATTTTCTATCTGGAATTCCTACCTACATTTGGTTGACATCTTTATGAAGCTCATTAAGGCCCAAAGAATAGGCGATTGGCTGTTGCATATTTAAGCCTTTTCCGAGATGCTACCGTGGCTTATGGTGTACGACCACATACACTATGCCCGTTGGGTACAAAGCTACTGAGTAGATAAACAGAATGTGTAAAACGACAGGGGGTATTATTGGAATAACAGGACGAGACCAGTCAAGAGATAGGTTTTGTATTACGTGGTCAGTAAGATCTGAGGTTTCAAATAGTAACATCAAGTTGGTTCAATCAACATGATGATGACGAAGATATTGCAATATTCAATAAAAGAGCAGATGGAACTCGTTCGAAATTTCTTCAGAGGAAGAGTGAATCAAGAAAATGATGCAGCTCATTGGTTCATATGATATATTCGTAGTGCATGAAGGGGAGAACAGACTGTTCTTAATAGCATCTAAAGACGTTGCAACTAATGCTATCAGAGATGATATATTAACCTGTGAAAGTCGAGGTCAAACATTACTAAAGGAATTTGCAGAGAAAAGGCTGAAAGAGCAGAATGTTGAATTTTATGCTCCTATTTAAAAGGTACAGTCCAAAACATTTGCATATCTCTATAAGGAGACAGTCAGTGAAAAGCAGAAAGTGACACAGATTTTAGAGGCTGTCAGAAAGCTAATGCAGAGACTTTTCAACGCAGCTAATTCAGGGAGAGCCGTAGAAACAGATCTGTACTAGAACATGAACTTTCTGATGTACCATTATCATTTGCAAAGGCTAGTGGAAAAATGCGTGAAACCCAGAAATCAAACATACTCCAAGTGCTTTCAAAGGACAATGATATAGTGACGCCTCAAGTTGTTCCGACAACGACTGATGCAACATGTGCAATAATTGATGGACACGCGCTTATACATAGTTTAGGTAAGACTTAGGACTGTCAAACATTTGGAAAATATGCAACTGTTTTTGTTACATCTGTTTTAAGGCATTTCAGCGCAAACACTACCCAAGTTGATGTGGCTTTTGATCGATACTGTTTCTGGAGGCAGATACGCTGATGATATTGCACTCAAGGGACGCTATTGATAGAGGCTACACGCGTTTAGAAATATATTGAAGAGACACTCGAGAAATACCTAACTAAATTTTCCATTACGCCGTGTATTCAAGCGATAAAGACTGTGACACCAAACTGATTTGTTTACTTAGTTAGCTAATTTCCGCGTTCACAGACAATGAATAAACGTCTCATTGTTGGCCAAAAGATATCTTTCATGCTAGAGCAACTGGAGTTTCAATCTGTTCTATCTTAAGAATCTGAATGCAGACACTGATTCCTAAGACGCACAACAATTTGAGCGTTTGAAAAGTTCAACATAGCATTCAATCTTTATCAATGTTTAATAATTAAACACTCTTTTACGCACACAACTTAAAATTATTGATGCAAATGATTGTTTAGTTCGCATTTTAATAAAAATAATGAAAAGAGAAAGGCAACTGATACAATAAATAGACTACAATTTAATAAAGTTCTTCACAAGATAGCAATATCATTGGAACCAAATGTCTAGTTTATATTTAGGTGGTGAAAGTTCATGATGCATATGCTAATTTTAAGTAAGAACAAAATATATATGTAAGAAATATGCCCGTATTATGCTGATTGTTTTAATTAGGTCCATGTTAAGCAAATATATATATTTCGACAGTCACACATGGCCATTCTATTACCACCTCTTTTCATTTCACGTGTAAACCTGCTTTTGAGAAAAAATGAACCAGTAATAATCACAAGAAAAGTCTGTAAGTGTGGGGCCAAACATGAAGATTGACGGTTAAGAAACGCATCAATACGCATGACCCTAATGCCCTAAAGTTTCATATGATTAAATTGTTAGTATGTAATTTTCCGCATATTTGAACGTTTTCATAGATGTATGCATGAATTATGAACAATGTTTAAGTATAAAAAAATTGCGCACACAAAGATTTTTTATTTGGTGATAATTATTACTCGAGTCCAGTCGACACTTTTTTTTAACAAAATCACGTTTTTTACCAGAAATCCAATCCGTTAATCTTAGCTGCGTGAAATTAAGCATGAAAATATCAACAAGATCGTTATTGACGTCTTGCAATAAAGGCAGTCAACAGACATCATACATTTATCAAAAGCCTGAAGACTATATATGTGCGAAAAATTAAAAAAGACCTTGTCCATAGGCTGTTATTGCAAAAGAAAGAATTTCAATTAGTTTAAACGTATTTATTTCAAACAAGAATGCATTTACACATGAAACATACAACAATTGCATACAAACAAGTAGGATTTGGATTAGAACGGAAGACTTCGTCTTATATAGTTCTTCTCCAAAAGGGTTATATTTAGTTGCATGTTTTCAAGCGAACATTATTGGTTTACTAATACATATAACAACAATGAGATTAGTTTGATAAGAAGATATAGTAGTAAATAGAGAAAAGAAGAAAAGATTGAGAAGAAATGTTTAAGATAGATACATGTATAAATTGACAGCGATAGTTCAAATAAATATAGTATAAACAATCAACATACATGTCGGAAGAGACTTAGTAAGAGAAATGAAGTTGTAGAGAAGTTCTGTAGCAAAAACTATGTTTCGAATCGTTTGCTATCGATAATATATTTGTGTACTGCCTCAGCAATATTGGTATTAGTTTGATAATTCAGAATGCTATCTCCATATACGATCGTTTGGACAGAGGGGACGGAATAAATAGATATAGTGTTCAGAAGTTCTGCACGAATATTAATATAAAGCTGGCATTAAAGGAAATAATGAAATGGTGATTCTCTTAGTCCGCATTGACATAGAGGCGATGCAACTACGTTACGCCTGAATAGATGTTCATTTAGCGCACTACAATTAGTTCTAATGCGTGTGTGTAAAATTTGAGAGCGTCCATAGGTTAACAATGGATTTTGAATTGGTCGATCACTATTAATATGTTTTTTAAATGAATGAATCGATTCAGCATTTCTTAACTCTTCTGGAAGACGATTGCAATCGGATACTGTAGATGATAGAAATGAATGTGAATAAGATGCGGTTCGAGCATAAATGGACTGGAAATGAGACGCATTTCTAAGAGGGTATTGGCTAGATGCTCCGACTGTGTCAGGAAGAAGTGACTGTAAATAGTAAGGTGCTTCTCTAAACTGCATTTTGTACATTAATATTAACTTGTGTTTTCGTCGTCTTTGACTGAGAGTTACCCAACCTATCTCATTATAAAGATCTTCCAGTGAGACTAATCGAGTACAACCAGTTGATATACGAGCTGCCTCTGTTTGAATTTTCTTTAATTCATCCTTTTCATATTGGGTACAATTGTCAAAAATAACATTTGAATACTCAAGTATTGGTCGTACGAATGCAAAATATATAGTTTCAAGAGATTTCCTATCAAGCATTGATTTGAGACGACGCATTATATTAATACGCTTCCATGCTTTTTCTTTAATGAACGTTATGTGTTCATGCCAAGTACAGTCATTTGTCAAATATACTCCTTAATGTGTGTGGATATTTACTATAGGAATGTCAACGCCCCCCATTGAAAGCGGAGGGTGATGCGGTTTATTAATTGTACGAGATATAAGCATTGATTCTGATTTTGAGGGATTAAAATGTATTAGCCATTGATCAGCCCATCGTGAAATTTTATCTATGTCTGATTGCAAAAGAGCTGCAGTTTGATCCGGCGAGTTTACAATCATAAAGAGACTTTTATCATCGGCAAATAGGTTTATTTGGGCTTGTATGTCAGCTACTATGTCATTGATGTAAACAAGAAATAGAAGGGGACCTAATATAGACAAGTACGCCTTATTTGGATAAAGGCCGACGGAAAGTTCAATGCATGATTATAAAGACATTTGCATAACAGTATTAACTCCGTGTAACTATTTTAATTGAAATATATTTTAATGTATAATACAATAGAATGTTTTAGGGTTTATAACGATCGTTTTTTTTCATACACAATTCGAAATGAGCTCACAAAGTTTCTGTTTACAGATTATTTTTTTTGTTCTTTCGCAGCATTTAGATTTGCTGTAAAAAAAAACAGTACAAGTTTAGACATATGGTAATCTGAAGCAAAATCCCTTTTTTTTATTTTAATCCTGTCAATATAAATTTTATTTTCAGAAGCATATTTGTTGACAATATTAAAACGTCAAAGGAGAGCCAGTTATGTTCCCAGTAGGATTTCGTCGTAGACTCATCTTGTGGAAACACGTCGCTCAACACAAACATAAACCAGAAATATCTTTAAAAAAAAGTATTCAGAGTTTGTAAACAAATTAAGCACGCAATGCAGGTAAATTCAGTTTGAACATATATATTAAAAACAATTTAACCAATAACCTTGATTATAAAAATACACATTACTCAAACAATTCTGTGATACCATTATACACCGGTATATGTTGTAAAACATTCCTTTCTAAATATGTCATTTATTATATCCATGGTTAATTATATTAGAAAAAATTAAAAGCGTTTTATGCATGAAAACCATTATAAACGACAATATACATATATCTAGTGTAACAAAATATCTCTGTATGGTGAAGTGCGTTTCTACATATAGTTTGACCTAAGAGTGACCTGTCGACTGACATATTATCATTTTAGAAGATTTTTTCAAACGCAATGTTTAAAGGCGATCGGGAACAATTTTAAAAAGAACAAAGAGTGAAATATGTTCATTTATTTGCAATACAGTTATCGGTTTAATAAAGTAATCAATAAAGATTTAAAAAAAAAACTTTATGCAAAACGCAGATATATTAATCATTCCCTTTTTTGCTTTTTTTCCATATTATGTCAGTTAATTTGAGTAATTGTGATTTGCTAACACAATACGAGACGACGGGCATTCAAAAATCGTTAGGAACTTTGTGTCTTTGTTTAAGTCTCAGCGCATATATTAGCAAACCTTATTATTCTCTCTCAAGATATACACAATATGAATTTTTGTCAATTGTGTTGAATGAATATGATGATTTAATTGTAAAAAAGATTCCACGTGTTACATTCATGAATAAATGTGTGTTTATTTCAACAACAATGTATTCAACTCCAGTATTTAGAAAATGTATGCTTCACATTATTATTATTTTTTTTTTTGCTTTTTTTATATTGGGTAAAACAATAGAAGCAAGCATCATTTAAAAGGGCAGCGTTTAAACCTATTACCAGGACGATTGTCAACTGAACGGTAATCATCTTTTCCCAATTTCTTTAATGTCAAAAAGCAAACGATCAATGTTTTGTTTAGCGTTCCAAACTTCCTTAATCGATATCACTGTTGTGAAAATATACACATTGGAAATCACTGTTCAGACACAAACAAAGCAGCAATAAACGAACAGCATCATCGTAATAACATATTCAAACATCATCTTCGTAATACAATATACAACGTGGGAATCAACAAATGAACACATTTTTAGCGTTTCTTATTAAAATAGATAATGGTTACATGTATATATATTTTTTTATAGCAAACTGAAAGCAAAGACTGTAAACAGCTTTTGCGAGTGATAAATTTTATATCCAAACATAATTATAGTTATACACAACATTTATCATGCGAATATATATGTACTTTAATCAGAAAGCATTAATAATACGAAAATTCTTAATAAAACGATGACGATGCAAATACTAATATTATTCGCGTATTAAAGGCGACACGAAGCAATCGGCTTTGAGATTACCGTAAACTCATAAAATTCTATAAGACACCAGAAGAGAATAGATATCGACCACGGAACAGAGAACGGTTAAATCTCATTAATTATGATTCTAGCACTATTTGTGAAGATGGATTTTTTATGCCGGTATAATTAAGAAATATTTCGTGTACGTTATAGTTTATTGTCGAATAACCCACGGCCGGCAGTTTAGATGCGTAGGGATTAAATCACGAGTGCGAAGCACGAGTGATTTGAAACCACGCATCTTAACTTCCGACCGTGGTTTACACGACAAAAACTATAAAGTACACGAATTATTTCGATTCCAACACGGTTTTTACTAAAGATTTATACAATGTTTCTTATTTTCCTTGTGTACTATTGTATGTGAAGTTCCGTCCATAAAAATAACTTTCGGCTATTCCGTCGATCAGATCTCCGCTCTTTTATTCATAAAATACCGGATCATGACGCTGGTGGAAAATGTATCGGCATATTTCGTTTAGTTACAGCGCGTGATTTCAGTGCATAAACTCCGCCCATAAGTATTGCAGAATTACCCATAGACGATTTTCTTCTTTGTTTATATGAAATTTGGCACGTGCCGTGTTAGAATTTCTGATAAAAAGGTCGATTTTGTCTATCAAAGAAGTATTGATTTTGCATAACTTAATCCGTCGAATGTAAATGTGTACATTGCTCCACACAATTCCTGGATTTATAATGATTTAAACGGATATATATTGGAAAACAAATCTGAGATTTTTCAAGAAGGCGTCTGACTGAATAATAGTAATATAATCACACTTTATTAAGATTGATATTGGATAAAAACACATATTACATTTCAAAAATCCACGCTAATGTTTTCCGTAATAAGGGGTCAATTATTTTAATGAGTCAATGCTATAACATTGAATACCTATTTGTATTTTCTTTTATTGAATGACCGTTTTAGCAGCATACAAAATTTCAGTAACCATTAGGCACTCTAAGATAATGTTTGATTATCGTTCATAAAAAATGCACTTTTTTTGTTTTATCGGATAATTCCCATTGTGATTTTGAAAAACAGTGGACCGGTGTATTATGCTTCAGACTGGAAGGAAACTCAACTATGGGGTATGAAGAAAGAATGGATTCAAAATTACTGCAATGTGACTTTATAAAGAAAGAATATTACTTTTTTATGTGGAGGGATGTGAGTATTATATTTTAAAGTAGTCCAAACTAAAGTAAAAATCATAAATATAAAACAGATAAAAAGGTTAACGTAACTGTTCATACTCCGAAATAAAGTCGAATATGTTTTAGAGGTAATTTGGAAAGTTATGTTTGTCAATTATTTATTCATTCAAATAAGACATATAATTGCCCTCTATAACAAAATACGACATATCAATGCCCGTGAGTCACTCACATAAAATAATGACACTATATTAATAACTTGTTACAGGAATTGGATCATTTAATATCAAAAACAATCCAAACAGACAAACTCCGTCAACAGTATAATACGTTTGGTTGTGGTAAAATGAAACAATTCATTTGCATACAAATGCATTTTTGTTGTAATTGCGTGCAGTTAATTTAATAACAAGAAATAAGCCGTTTATAAAACAATTATTTGTATAACTCACCTGTTGTTTTTCCCTTTTTGAAAAATAGTCCAACTAATTGTAAAACCTGGTAGTCGTAATCGCCTTAACACATGAAAACCATGAAATGGTATATGCTTGTGAAAATATGTTCCTCTTTAATATTACTGCGCACTCATTATGAAAATGGAAATAACGTGTTCAGATGCTTGTGATTCTGATTCAATCGAATGTGCAATACTTTTAACACAAAACAGAATTAGCTTTTAATATATGAACTACCAGAATCATTAGGCCATGAGTCAAATGTGTCTCCTTCCTATTGGATTTATCATATAACGCAATATAAAGGCATCGCTTGAGGGGAGTAATCAACCTGAAATCTTCCGATAAAACCTTTATAATATTCTGCAGAAAGAAGTTAGAAAAACGACACAAATACATTCTCCACGGTGCTTAGTTGTAATATTGCGTCTGCCTAATGTAATTTGATTTTTAAGATGAACATAATAAAAAGGCCAATAGATGTACATGAAAACCAGATAATTAAGAAAAACTATATTATAAACAAGATATTGGAGGAGGATATTTCCAATACAATTCAATGCTTTCAGGAAGAAATTCCAATAATATCAATATTTCACGAGAACCTCGGCTTTTGAAATGTCAAACATCTAAGATTAAATAAAACTGCTTCTACAAGAGACAAAAATTACTTCAGCTTGAGTATACATTTTCAACACAGTTGTCCGATTATCGAAAACAACTAAAATCAATCATGCAGATGAGTATTACATAAGCTTTCGCCTTTCCATTGCATAACCTGATTGTTAAATTCAAGGAAATAATATGTCATCAACAAATTGATTTCCCAATGCGTACACAAATTAAGCACCGTTTATAGCTGAAATATTCTTATTTTGCAGAGAACGGAGTACTTGATGCCGATTTTAATTGAATGTGTTTAGCAAACAAGCAGAATCATACAGGATAGTTTAAACGTATGGAATCCTTTCTTGAAATAAAATATCAAATCAATATATGTTCATCATTTATAGATGCTGCATTCGTAGATTTACATTCTAACTACTACTAACGATAAAGTGAAAACACGACTAAATGTGTGATGAATGTGATGCTTTTAATTTAGATTTTATAAATTTAGGTTTCCGTAACACTTTTCACGGAATTGTATACATTTCACACTTAGTTCGATAAGAAAGTTGTATCCGATTAAAGAGCTCAATTACACATTATAGTGAATTATTAAATAAAGGATTTTTATATCGTGATCTTCGTTAAAGGCTTGCTAAATTCTATATAAATATGTATTTTCGTTTCTTATTAGGGTGATATCCTGCAATCTGATTGCAAATGTAACATGTTATTTTTTACTACAATGATAATAGTCTCTCATATTAAAATGCAAACTTATTTTGTTATCGATAACAGTGGTCTTACATCGTTACATATTTGGTCATTTTTAAGTTACTCGTTTCAAATTTAGTATCAATTGACCAATCGCCAGTTGTCAATCAAACTAACGAATCATACCTTCAGATATAGGTTATTGTCGGTATATGGTCCGGAACAAAGAGTGTCTGAGTAACGGAATACGCCTTTTATGTAAGAAAACTAAAATGGCGGAGCGATCGCTTAAATGGCGAATGGTAAATTATGTTGCTCTGGGTTGCATCCATCGATTACGTAGTTAAATAGAAGCTTTCTCTGTTATAATGTTATTTGATTTGGCTATGTTATGCTAGATTATTATTTTTTAATTACGAATAACGAATACCGCTTTGGACAAAGTGCAGCCCTCTTAAACCGGTTTAATTCGTTGATAGTTTAAAGACGGCGACTCCAGCTTTGTTAATATGCGTTTGTTGTGTGCTTTGTTGCTGTGTCGAATTTTAGAGCAATTGTTCATTTGTCATGTGTAAAAGACTCGTACTGGTATTAAGATTTCTTTTCATAAATTATTCAAAATTATAGCTGCCCATGATTAAATTTATATTAATCTTAGGTATGAAAGGTCGTACATCAAACAGTCATTTGTATAGTATGTCCGTCACTGTAAAATATAAGGCTGCAAACAGTTATGTTTCACAGTGTTTGTTTTTTCTTTCTTTTTTAACAAATACATTAATAGCTATTTAACTTTCAGATAAATATTCTACACTTATGTACTTAGATTAGAAATGCCAATTGTATCATAATTAAATTAACTCTTATTTTCAGGCTGTGATGTATAATAGATTTGTTCACGCATGGTGAAGAAAGCGCGTAATATGTTGGACAATTTCTAGAATCGCAGAAAGCATATTAAAATCTGGTTGACATCACGGTGCAAAAGATACATTCAATCATATTGTTTCGTGTTGCACTTTGAACACTAACTGTTTTTAATGGTTGTGTTTAGTTTAAAAACTTAACCAACAATTACAGCGGTATTGTATTGGCTAAACGTTTCCACATTTGTTTTGTCAATATGGCATGACTTTGTTTTTGATGCAGTTTTTTTGTGGGTTTTTTAAACAAACTCAGACCGTTTCTAGAATTGTAAACAATACAGTTTTTTTACAATATATATGACTTGTCGTCTTCATGGAGTGGTTTCACAAACCAGCAATCGCAACTTTGGTTCCTTAACCTGCATTATGCCCCCACACCCAACGAAATATGGGAGAAGGCCACATGAATCCCGGTGCTGCCGATAAAAAATTACCCCATCCATATCCATATGTCGCCCGTTTAAGAACATATTATCGCCAGAAAAAAGGAAACTGATAACTGCATTACATTATCAAAATGTCCAAAATGTTTATACTTAAGACACGCATGACATTCAGGTACATATATAAATATGTCATTTTCTTAAAGGTCACGTGTTAATCAATAAATGTTATGCGGCCATGTCTAACGGGATTATCCCAGATGACCAAGGTCTGAATACACTAATAACATAGTGTAATTTCTCCAATTATCGAAATATTAATTTAGATTTTGCATCCTGGATCTCAGACTCACGAATGTCATTCTCACAAAATAATGGTAATTACCAGATTGCATTAAAACTTATAAAAGGAATCGATGAACAGTTTTCAGACTGCGATTAGATAACATGTACCTATAATTAAAAAACATAAGACTAAACACAAGTCTACATGCCAATAAGAAAACACTTGTTATTTTTAATATTTTTTTTAAATACCTAACAAAATATTAGTAGCAAATGTGTGTAATGATGAATATATGATATATTTTAAATTCGAATACTGTACAAGATATGTGAAAGTCTACCCTAAAAGTGAGTTGTCGAGCTTATGAGCTTATGACGGTCAAACGTAAAACTGTTGATAAAATGCATGGGACTGAAAATATTCATCACACTTTGACAAAACGCAAGTGTTTACCAAAGGGTATGGTGAACAGTATCCACAAAATCAAAAACTTCTCAAAAGGGGTTAAATAAAACACACATACAATTCATATGTATGGTGTAATAGTTTATTTGACATTTGATCATGTTCTCATGTATTGGCACATTAGTGCATCGAACTAACATTGACCTACCAACATAAGTTCAGTTTTATAATACACATCCTATTTAGCTCTGATTGTGGCCTAATAGGAGCACATGTTCTTGTTCACAAAGAATTCGTTCAATACCATACATTGCCTGAAGTTTATGTGTATTTAGTTGATCTAACACATATCGTTTAAATAGCAAGTAAAGACTGAACAGAACTTTTATTATTATTGTTTTGGTATTAATACCCGAATTCTGGTAAATTCCCATATTCTGTTACTGACATGTTCTGAGCAACTAGATATTCTCCATTTTGTCAAAATCCATATTATATTTGAGAAACCAAAAAAGGAGGGAAAACTTTCTGACAACGAAAAAGACCCTAATTGTCATTAATTGAATAAAGATACAACGCATCTATCTTATACAATCTTTTAAAATACCCCAGAGTTCCATACACTTTAATTTCAGCAGTACGTAATATATCAAACATTACCATGGAAACGGTCACATGAAATGAAGGGGAGACAGACAACAGCGATATGGTTTCACGGATTGATTATCAAGTATAAATTGGATTAAAGGCGTTTCTCTGCAATCTAATTGATATTAAGCCAGAGGTCCTTGACTTCTTGACTTTTGGTGTCGGCTTTGACATTTGTGAACCCAAACAAGATTAATAAATTAAAAATTTCTCATGTATAACTGTTTCTATTTTATTTTATTATATTTGAAAATTGTCACAATTTGTAATTAGGAGCTTTGTTGAAAAGGCATCATAACTTGATCCAACCGATTTAAACCCCCAAGGCTTTAATCATTTTTATAGTGTCTTGTAAATTGTATTTTCTATTTTATATAATATGTTGTAAAAGCTTTTAAAGCTGTACAAATACTTTTCATTTGACATGGTATTTATGTTTTGAACGAGTGACACGTTCCTATGTAAGATAATTATAATTTAATTTATTACAATATGTCATCAGCAGCATTTTAATATGGCTTCATAAGTTTTCTTTTCCTAAAATAACGTGTTAGTGATCTTCTGATTGTCTGGTAAGCGTAGTTGTTGGTACAACTTCTTCTCAAATCGGCAACCTAGCTTTAAATCCCACTCTCGACGCATTTGAGCTTGGTTGGTGGTCACCATACCAGAGACGTTTCCACCTGGTACTCACGTTTTCCCCAGATCTAAAGACCACATCGGATTGCATTTCTTTGAGTAAATACTTAATACCTTGAAATAGAAAATTACTAACACATGTTTGAGTCTAGTTAATTATTAAGGTTAAAAACCTCGCACACTTTATTGATAGTCCCCTGGTCATTCCCACATCCTTGTTTTCATATCCTGTTAGAATGAACAATTTCTTTTATGAGAAAGACATAAGCAACGTACTTCGATAAGCATGTCAATGACCTTTGTTGAATATCTTAAAGGTCGGTTCTACGTTATTACATACGAGCTAAAATTACTTCATATATTTCGAGAGACAATTATATTGTCCAGCATATCTATCATACTTAATAAGACATGTCCGGACCATTTAACTGCATTGTACACATGGATCAAGACTTTGGTCTCCTGTACCCTACCCTAATGAGGACATAGGAAGATAAATTGAGCGGGAAATTCCTGTTATTATCTACATTTCAACTGGGAGAAAATGGTCTCGACCCAATGTCTGTCATTGGCATGTTTGATTATTGATGTTTATTGATGACATCTATTAAACTTGCAGAAACAGTTAAGTAATGGCATACAAACTTTATGAATACATTTATAGTTTTGTTTGTAGTTTCACTTTTTAAAAAAACGAGAACAAATAGACTTGTGCATGAAATTGTTTAAATTAATTGTCAGAAACTATGAAAAACGAAAGATAAATATGTTTTCCTTTAAATACTTCGTATTATACTTCTTTATATTGAAAAGTATTTTTTTCCTCAGTCATTGTAAAACATGTTAGCAACTTTTCTGTTACATCAAATGGAACGTCATACTAAACATCGAACCAAAACGTACCTTGAGAGTAAATGTCAACGCTACGGATCCCTTGGGTCTGATAAAACGGCGTTGCAGTGATATTGCGGGTCATTTGTTGTAGTATTGTGAAATCAAACATATTTATGCTCGCCATTCCATCTAAATTACATGCATTGTACACTTCTAGATATGTGAAATTTGGATTTTTATTTTCACCGATAATATTTTTTACAAATCATGCATTCAATAGCCCCCAAAAATAAAATGCTTCGAATCATGGCCCGTTAGTTTTTCCATTTACTTGGTGTATCATTTAATATCAAAAACAATCGAAACGGACAAACACCGTCAACAACATAATATCTTTGATGGTGGAAAATGACTATTTGTTTGGCGTGTATTTCATTTAAAACATGATTTAAGATGACTGTACAACAATTATTTGTATAACTCACCTGCTATTTATTTTTATATATATATATATAAAATATTTTTAATGTCTAATGTGAGTTGATTATTCTGTTGAACATAATAATAATGTCAATAACTGAAAACAAGAGAATTAAGGTAAAATATATTAAAAAATAAGATACAGTACAGGCACCGCGTACTTAAACAAAAACGCCTGTCCGCGGTGTTCACTTTTCCCTACGGGTGAATTTCGCGGGGGGGGGGCGGACAGATATATTTACGACATTTTGTTATTTATACAAGTTTTGTGATTATGATGTTATAAATAGTGTAAAACAGATGGCTTAGGTTTCGTAAACAGTGTGCCTTTCAGTTTCTTGTTCCTAGTATTAAAAACAGCATGCCAAACAGTGTAATCAAGCATTAACATTGGGCCTCAGAGTTTCTCATACCATTTAACCGGAATCATTATTGCCGTCGAGTGTTGGTAAGACCTTAACACGGAGACGTTTGATCCCCCAATGTAGATGTTTTGTTATTGTTGTTGTTTCTTTCTTTGTTTGCCTCTCAAATGGAGTAAACCACATATTTATTTAATGTTTTGAATTTTGTTTGCGTAATTTTTCCTATAGGCAGCAATGCTGATGTGCAAGTGTTTACGAAAAGGGTGATATTTTCGGCCCTGCATATATCACTTTAAACCCTAATGCTTTGCCTTATTTGGTTAGTTCTTTGTTTTCTGTTGTTGTTTTTTCTTTGGGTGGGGTTCCAGTTTGCTCTAGTGCTTATCGGATATTTCTTACTGGACGCTGGTCCAGTTCTATAAACAAATCTCGTGCTGACAGATGGCTGTCTCTCCTGCTGGCGCAACTGTTGATTTGAATACGGTTCTAAGTACCAATCATTATTTAGAAGCAGACATTTATTTAACAGACAATATTAAAGCTGATTTACAAACACACATGTCCTGCTGTCACATTTTCCGCGCGTCGTTCAACCACCAAAAATTGCGTTGTTGGTTTTTGAGTGTCAAGTCTGACCACTTAATCTCAATTCCAAAAATTAAATCATTAGTAATGTTGTCGATTAATCATTAACATTAACGTTGAACATATGTAACCATCATTGTATCGACATCAAATGAATATATAAGTTATATTGCGTTTTTATTTTTGTAAAGTGCTTTATATGCAATGATATAAATGAAACAGTATACACAGACAACTCAAATGCACCAATACATTATGTACAAAATAAACTGTATAAATTTACGAACCAACTCATGGATACATTGGCTGTCTAGAATTGCACTTGGAACAGCATCATGTGGAAAAGATAACTGAAGATTATCGATACAAAATCCCAAACACAACGTATTGCAGTTCGGAAATGATTGCATGAAAGCAGATCACGTGCGGGGGATATTTCCAATACATGGTACGGCGTTCAATACTTTCAGGAAGCAATTCCATTAATATCAAAATCATGTGAACCCCTGCTTTTGCCATGTCAAACATCTATGATTAAATAAAACTGCTGCTACAATTTCTTCCGCTTAGGTACACTTTTTTCAACACAGTTATCCGACCACAGAAAACCATGCAATCAATCATGCAGAATTGCATCAGCTTTGAACTTTCTGTTGCATAATTTGATTTTTAAATTTAATTTAATAATATTTCATCGACCAATGGGTGTGCCAATGGGTACACAAATTACGCACCATATATAGCTGAACTATTTTTATTTTGCCGAGAATGGAGTACATAATGCCAGTTTTAATCGGATGAGTAAAGCAAACAAGTAGAGAATTCGGGATAAAATGAACATATGGAATACTTTCTTGGAACAAACTATCAAAAAATAAATATTAGCTTGTTCATCGTTTACAGATGCTGCATTCGTAGACTTACAATCTTACTTCTACTAACAATATAGTGAAAACACGACTAAATGTGTTATGCAATGATTTTGCAGGCTGTGGTATAAAATAGATTTGATCACGTTTGGTGAAGAAAGCGTGTACTATGTTTGCTAATTTTCGCAACTGCAGAAAACATATTAAAATCTGGTTGACTTCATAATTATAACCAAAGTTATGTTCTTTTAGCATGAAATAAAAAACAGGCGTGCAATGCTGTAAATCCTAAACAGAATTTGACAATATTAACAGGGTTAAGTAACTATATTAAATGCCGAAACTATCGTAAATGTTAGTCATGTATGCGTAAGAAATTATGATCTTATTGAATATCGAAACAAATTTTGCCAAATGGCATTAATTTAAATTCAATCGTATTGTTTCATGTTGTACTTTGAACACTTACTGTATCTAATATATTTATTAAGTTTAAAACTTAACCAACAATTAAAGCGGTATTTTATTTTCCACTATTATTTGTTAATACGGCATGAATTTGTTTTCGAGGCATTTTTTTTATAAACAGACTCAGACCGTGTCTTAAATTGTTAACAAAACAGATTTTTTACGATATCAATGATTGCAACTTTGGTTCCTTCACCTACGTGTCGTCGTTCGGAAGAGCAGTAAAACATAGGTGAAAAATACTATGTTCTTCACACCGGGTACTGATAAATAGATAGATTCTTTATTTCCTCCATTCATGGAGAGCATAACACATATACAACAAATATTTACAACATTAATATATACAGTAGATAATTAAATAGGTATGCATATTAATACATGTACATGTATACAAACAACAATAGAAATACGATTGACCTGAAATGTAATACACAGTTCAAGATGGTCTTATACAGCATTTATCTCATTGCGAAAGAGTTAAACCATGATTTCATTATAATAAGCACACGCCAATACTAATAAACTAGTCTCAACAATTTGTTTGCTAAATGAGCATTCAGGCGATTGTCGTCTGCAATTGCTAGCGTCATTTGAAATAACATTACAATGTGTTCTAGTGGTGTCCTTCGTGTTAATTTTATAAAACATTTAATCCCCTTTTGGTAAATGACAGCATCCCAAAGTGATTCTCTTAACAGTTCCTTTTTCGAACAAAAACACACTGAGTGTAAAAGTTTGTTTTCCGTTTGTAATCCACACAATGAGCACACTGCTGGGTACGATCTAGATAGGAATCTTCCCAATTGTGCCATCAGGGAGGTTACTAAGGGAGCTAGCTTAGGCGAAATCCGTGATATTTGCCAGAGGGACGCGGGCTCATCTACGTGTAGAATATCAGCAAGGTTCAATGTGGGGCACACGTCCCGGATACTTTCCAACTGTCTGTGATGTTCCGTAGCGGAAACCGATTGTTCGAGCACCTGTTTCCACGCTTGCTTAGACGGGAACCAGCCTGATTCTAAATACTCGTTTAAACACGATTGCAATTGGTATTTATGCAGCAGTCTGTAGATTTCCGGAACGAAGCCTTTAGTCTGTTTGTCGTTATTCAGGTATCGTACAAGTCTGTTAATGAACACTTGTTTGGCAAGGTATCGGTTTGGTAAACGACATAATTGACCAAAAAACACTAGCTTTTTCCTGTCAATGATATTCTCAATCGAGTTTACATTAATTGATGCTAACGCAAAGTCCGTATTCGTTGTGGAATGAAAGTGCTGCATAGATTTAATACAAAAACGATGAGAGCGCTCAAGGCGTAACATATCGCTGGCGCCGATAACAGTCCACAGTTCACAACCATATAATGCTTTCGGAACAACCACGGATTGATAAATTGTTCTTAGGGTGATTGGGCTAAGAGATGATGGGTTTAAGCCACTGCTGCATATGCTCAGGTATGTACCTCGAAGCTTGTTGCAAGCGTCTGCTATAAGCATTTGCGACGAAAGCCACGCGTCGGCAGTTATCCCCAAATGTGAATAACTTTCAGATTCATTAACTGTTTCACTTCCAAGCCGAAACACGCGGGAGTTTCCTGTGTTTGTACGCTCATTAAAGACGATGACGGCACATTTACTTGCGTTATATTCATAGCGCCATACTCTCGAGTATTTGTAACATATATCCATCATTTTATCAAGTCCCGTTTTTGAGTAGGATATTAAGACCATATCGTCTGCGACGGTCGGCGAACAGATGTTCATGTTATAGATACACATACCAAACCCGCTATCCTCCAGTTGTTTGATGAGACCATTGATGAACACTAGGTACAGTAGCGGTGAGCTTTTACTACCCTGGCGGGTACCTTGCAAAACCGGGAACTCCTGGGACCGTCTTCCATGGGAAAGTACATAGCTTTTGGCATTCATATAAAGTTCTTTAATCGCAATGAGGCTTGAATGGTCAATGTTGCATTTCCACAATTTGTACAGAAGCCCTGCGTGCCACACGTTATCGAACGCCTGTTTCCCGTCCAGGAAACATACATACATTTTGGAAGAGTGCTCGCGTGAAAACTGAATGCACTCTCGTAAAACGAATGACGTCATTATAGAACCGAGTTGTTCTTGGAAGCCACCTTGTTGCATGCTTAGAGTCTCGGAAATAGTATCTTTACAGCGCAACAAAAGAACAGATTCATACAATTTTAAAACCGCCGAGAGAAGAGTAATTGCACGATTAGTATTTGGATCATCCTTTCTTTTTCTACCCCCTTTATGGAGAGTAATTATTACACCACGTTTCATACAGTCCGGAATATAACCTAGTCTTAGCATATACGTGAAAAGGTAAGCTAATGCAGGGGCTACAACTGTCCGTGAAAATATTAAATGTTCATAAACGATATTGTCCTCGCCAGATGACTTTCCTTTCGGTAGTGTATTGATGATATTTTCAATCACTTCAGGGGACACAGATGCGTTGGGGTCGGTGGTCGTGGAGAGAAGGGTACGTTCTACTTCGGTAGACGTTTTCAACATCCTGCAATATTGAATATAATGTATATACAGAGTTATGTGACAGTTCCCCCCCCCCAAAAAAAAAACCCCCAACGAAATAAGGTCTAAGGTCACGTGAATCCCGGAGCAGCCGATAACAAATTACCACATCCAGATCCAGATGTCGCCCATCTTAAAACATATACACGCCAGAAAATAATAAACTGACAAGTGCTTTTCAATATCAAAATGTCCAAAACTGTTATACTTAAGCCACGCAAGACATTCAGCAATATATATAACTATGTCATTTTCTTCCAGGTCACGTGTTCATCAATAAATATTGTGCAACCAGCTCTTACAGGAGTATCCCTGAAGACAAAATTCTGAATATCACTTATAACAGGGTGTCATTTCCCCAACTTTCGAAATATTCATTTTGATTTTGCATCCTTGATCTGAGGCTCACAAATGTCATTCACACAAAATTCAGGGAATTACAAGATTGCATTAAAATTTATAAAAGGAGCAACATGAACAGTTTGAATAATGCAAAAATGACACAAAAAAAACATTTTTCAGAAGATTTATTATTTTTCTTCCGAAACCTGATGAATTAAATATTTTTGTTCTCATTTTAACTCAGTTGATTTATAGCTTTGTTTGTTGGGCTAAACATTTTAATAGCTACTTTATTGTTCACATAGTAGAAAGTAACTGTAACCTATCTCTTGAGAAACGCGTAAAATATTATTCTTATTGTCCTATAAAAAAAAATGTAAAACATTTTTTTTTAATAATTCTAACCGTTCATCAGAAAAATCATATTGCATTACATTAAGTGTTAATCATTCCATGTGAGAACATATATTGGTATAATTATGAAACCATGACTGGAAGGTGTATTGAAACTGACTGTATTCGATGTTCGAGAATTAAAGCAACACACAATTGAGGCAAGGAAAATGTAGCATTTATATTTACAGAGATAAAAAACACATACAGTTAACAAAATAAAATTGATGAATAATTAATACTTATACGAGTATATATGTTCTAATGTTTAATGATAATGAGTTTAGTGTATTTGGGTTCCCTAGCTTCACGGGAAAAAAAATGTAAATGACAGACATGTTTGCATGAGAAATCCCCGTAGTGTGGTAACAATTTCGGCTGTCGTCCAATAAAAATGTACTTTAATTCAAAAAATATATATGAAGGACAAGTCTACATTCCAATAAGAAAACACTTATAATTATAAAACAATATTTATAAAATTTCAAAAAATATTAGTCGAAAGGTACTATCGTGTTATTTTTTTTTTTTTTTTGGTTATTGATAAATTAATATAAACAAAATCAAATTCGTATACTGTAAAAGATATTTATTAGTCAGCCCTAAAATTGACTTGTCAAGCTTATGACGGTCTAAAGTACAATTGTTGATGAAATTCATGGAACTGTTGGACTTCGAGGACAGGGTTTATATGGTAAACAGTATCCACAAAATCAAAAACAATCTTCTTTCCTGGAGTTAAATGAAATTAACACATATACATACCAAATGCAATGCAAATGTATGGTTTATTCGACATTTGATCATATTCACCTTTATTTGGACTTTAGTACATCGAGCTTACATTGACCTACCAACGTAAGTTCAGATTTGAAATATGAATCGTATTGTGCTCGGATTGTTGCTTGATAGGAGCACATATTCTTAATCATAAATAAGTATATCAATATCATACAGGTCCCGAAGTTTCTGTGTACTTATTTGATATTACACATAACGTTCAAATAAAAAGTAAAGACTGAACAGAATTTGTATTATCATAGTTTTAGTATTATTACCCGAATTCTTGCAAATCCCCATATTATGTTGCTGACATATTCTGAGTATCTTGATATCCTTCACTTTGTCAAAATCCGCATCATACTTGAGAAACACAAAAGGAAGTCTGAGGGAAAAAATTCTTACGAAGAAAAATGCCCTAGTAGTCCTTAATTGAAGAAAGATACAACGCATCTATCTTATAAGATGTTTTAAAATAACCCAGAGTTATATTGTTACGCGAAGCCATATATTTTCATTGCAGCAGCACGTAAAAATCTCAAACATTACCATGGAAACGGTCACATGAAATAAAGGGAAGACAGACAACAGCGATATGGTTTCACGGATTGATTATCCAGTATTAATTGGATAAAAGGCGTTTCTCTGCAATCTAATTGATATCTAGCCAGAGGTCCTTGACTTCTTGACTGTTTTTTTCGGCTTTGACATGTGTGAACCCAAACAAGATTAATAAATTCAAATGTATAACTGTTTCTTTTTTATTTTATTTTATTTGACTTTTTTCACAATCTGTAATTACTAGCTTTGTTGAAATGGCGCCATAACTTCATCAAAATGCTTTAACCCCCCCCCCCCCCAAAGGATTAAATCATTGTATACTGTACAAATGCATTGTACGTTTTATTTTATTTTGTATACTGTGTTGTACTTTTATGTGGTTAATAACTATATCACTGCTTTAAAAGCTGTACAAATACTCGTCATATGACATGATAGTTATCTTTTTACCAAGTGACAGGTTGCGATGTTAGAGAATTAAACTTGACTTTGTCACAATATGCCACCATCAGCAGTTTTATTTGGCTTCATAACTTTATACTTCCTATACTACCGTGTCAGTGTTCTACTGATTGTCCGGTAAGCGTAGTTGTTGGTACAAGTTCTTCTGAAATCGGCCACCTAGCTTTAAATCCAATTCCCGACGCATTTGAGCTTGGTTTGTGGTCACCATACCGGACAAGATGAGTTTCCAACTGATACTCAAGTTTTCCCCAAATCAAAAGACCAAACCGGATTGAATTTCGTTCAGAAAATACTTAATACTTCAAAATTGAAACTATCATTTCATTATTTTACTTACACATTTTTGAGTCTAGTTCATTGTTTTGGCCTCGTAAACTTTGTAATACAAACACACAAATTGATCATCCACTGGTCGTTCCCACATCCAAGTATACATTTACTGTTAGAAAAAAAGCACTTGCTTTTATTCGAAAGAGAAAAGTAATGCATTCGATGAGAACGCCAACGAACTTCGTTAATAGATTAAGAGGTCGGTTCTACGTAATAACATTCTACCTAAAATTACTACACATATTTCGATAGACAATCATATTGTTCAACATATCTATCATACTTAATAAGACATGTATGGATCATTACACAGCATTGTGCAGATGGATAAAGACGTCTGTCTCCTGTACCCTACACTTATGAGGACAAAGGAAGATAAATTGAGCGGAAGATTCCTGTCATTATCTACATGTCTACTGGGAGACACATGTTTTGACCCAATGTATGTCATTGCTATTTGTCATTGATGTTTATTGATTACATTAATTTAACTTGAAGAAACAGTTTAGTAACGGCATAACACATTAATGAATATTTTAATAGTTGTGTGTGATTCTAACTTGAAAAATTACAAATGAACGAAACCAAAAAGACTCATGCAGGCAATAGTTTTTTACTAAGTGCTAGAAAATAAATAAAAAACAACAAGAAATATGTTTTTTTTTTCTTTTAATACTTCGTATTATATCTCTTCATATTAAAAAGTAATTTTTACATCAGTCATTGTAAAACATGTTTTCAACTTTTCTGATACATCACATGAAACGTCATACTGAACATCGAATTAAAATGTACCTTGAGAGTTAATGTCAACGCTACGGATCCCTTGGGTCTGATACAACAGCGTTGCAGTGATATTGCGGGCCACTAGTTGTAGAATTGTAAAATCAAACATATTTATGCTCGCCATTCCATCTTAATTACGTGCATTGTATTTAATTACAATTCCCTGATGCAATGATTTATGGCTCCAAGTTCTCCATATTTTATAATAGTATTTGCTGGTTTGTTAATAAGCGTCATCATTTATTTAGCACTGAACGTATCTGTAAAACATTATTCGATTCTATAAAATAGGAGAGAATTATTTTAAATAAAACTTAAATTGATATAATTGAAAAAGAACCATTAGTTTCCATACAAAATGAAAGGCCTTAATATAAAACAGGTTACCGTTAATACTCCGGAATAAAGTCGAACCGTTTTTACATAAAGGTACACTTCTAGCTAGATATGTGTAATTTGGATTTTTATGTTCACCAATAATATTTTTTTACAGATCGTGCATTCAATAGCCCCCAAAAATAAAATGCTTTTAAAATATTTATAAGACCAATATCTTACGAGAATCCCGGCTTTTTCCATGTCAAACATCTATGATACAATAAAATTGCCGCTACAAGAGACACGAATTACGTAAGCTTGAGTATAATTTATTAACACAGTTATCCGACCAAAACCAACTTCTAAAAGCAATCATGCAGTATTACATCAGCTTTCACCTATTCATTTGCATAACCTGTTAAAGTCAATGAAATAATATTTCATCAACCAATTGGTGCGCCACTGGGAACACGAATTAAGCACCGTTTATAGCTGAAATAGTCTTATGTTATTTTTTTCGATAACGTAGTACTTGATGCCAGATTAAATTGAATGTGTTTAGCAAACATGTCGAAGCAGTCATGATATATTAAACATAGAGAATCTTTCCTTGGAGCAAACTATCAAAAACAAAATAATTAAAAAAGTTTTATCGTTTATAGATGCTGCATTCGTAGACTTAAAATCTTACTACTTCTAACAATATAGTGAAAACATGACTAGATGTGTGATGTACGGATGCTTTTAATTACGATTTTATAAGTTTAGGTTTCTGTTACACTTTTAACGGAATTGTATACATTTCACATTGAGTTCGATATTCAAACGTTATATCAGATTAAAGAGCTCAATAACAGATTATTTTGAATTATTAAATAAAGGCTTCTTATATCGTTATAAGAATGGTTTTATATCGGTTACATATTTGGTCATTTTTTAGTTTTTCGTCTCTTATGAAGAATTAATCGACCACTTGCAAGCTGTCAATAAAACTAACGAATCATACGTTCAGATATAGTTCATTACCGGTATATGGTCCGGAACAAAGAGTGTCTGAGTAACCTTATAAGCCTTTTATGTAAGAAAACTAAAAAGGCGGAGCGCTCATTTGGCGAATGGACAATTATGTTGCTCTGTTTTGCATCCATCAATTAGGTAGTTAAATGGAAAGGGAATGCTAGATTAAATTGTATTTACGAATAACGAATACCACTTTGGACAACGTGTGGCCCTCTTAAACATGTTTAAGGCATTGCTAGTAAAAAGACAGTGACCCCTGCTTTATTCATATGCGTTTGTTGTGTGCTTAGTTGCTGTGTCGAATTTTAGAGCAACTCCTCCATTACCCCCCCCCCCTTAAACAGAACAAACTTTATATAGGCGAAGGCCACATTCATCCCGCCGGGGAAGCCGATAACAGAATTTCCCCATCCAAACAGATGTCGCCGTCTTAAAACATATTAACGCTAGAATAAAAGAAACTGACACGTGCATTACATTATTAACATGTCCAACACTTTTCTACTTAAGATACGTAAGACAATCAGATACATATATAACTATGTCATTTTCTTCAAGGCCACTTGTCGATCAATACATATTAGGCAACCAGCTCAAACAGGATTATCCAAGATGACCAGGTTCTGAATATCACTAATAACAGAGTGTCATTTCCGCAATTTTCGATATATTCATTTTTGATTTTGCATCCTGATTCTCAGGCTCACAAATGTCACTTTCACAAAATTCTGGGAATTACCAGATTGCATTAAAAAAAATTAAAGGATGAACACGAACATTTTTGTCAGACTGCAATCATAGATATTAAATGCCAATGATACTTTTGCTGCCAAAAAATGACAAAAACATTTTTCAGACGATGATTTATTTTTCTTCCGAAACTTGATGGAGTCAATATCTTTATTCTCTTTTTAACTCAGTTGATTTATATTTAAGTTGTTTCGGCTAAACATTAATTATTTTAATAGAAACTTCATTGTTCACATACTATAAAGTAAGTAATTGTTAGCTACCTATGGAGAAATGCGTACACTATTATTCTTATTGTCTTATAATTTCTTTTTAAAAACTTTTAATTTTTAAAAGATGCTTAACGTTCATAAAGAAATTACTACAAAAAATATTTATATTCCTTAACAATAAGTGTTAATCATTCAATGTAAGAACATATATTGGTACCATTTATAAAACCTTGGCTGTAAGGTTAAATGGAACTGACTGTATTCGATGTTCGAGAATTAGAGCCACACCCAAATAAGGCATGGAAAATTACCCATTAAATCTTGCATATTCCCATATTCTGTTACTGATATTTTCTGAGTTTCTAGTTAGTGTTCATGTTGTCAAAATCGAAAATATACTTGAGAAACCAAAAAAATGAAGTCTGAGGGAAAACATGTCTGGCCCTCATAGTCATTAATTGAATAAAGATACAACGCATCTATCTGTTTAAAATTCCACAGAGTTCCATTGATACACGAAGCCATACATTTTCATTTCAGCAGTACGTAAAATCTCAAACATTACCATGGAAACGGTCACATGAAATCAAGAGGAGACAGACAACAGCGATATGGTTTCTACGGATTGATTATCCAGTATAAATTGGATAAAAAGCGTTTTTCTGCAACCTAATTGATTCCAGAGGTCATTGACTTCTTGACTGTTGTTATCGACTCTGACGTTTGTGAACCCAAACAATATTAATAAATTCAAAATGGCTTATGTATAAATGTTTCTAATTTATTTTAGTATAATTAGTTTTGTCGCAATATGTCATCAGCAGCATTTTTTATTTTGCTTCATAACTTTATACATTCTATACTGCAGTCCTCGTGATCTACTGATTGTCCTGTAGGCGTAGTTGTTTGTATAAGTTCCTCGCAAATCGGCACCCTGGCTTTAAATCACACTCCCGACGCTTTTGAGTTTGGCTGGTGGTCACCATACCGGAAAAGTGGAGTTTTCACCTGGTACTCAAGTGTTCCCCACATCAAAAGACCACACCGGATTGCATTTCTTTCTGTAAAAACTGAATAACTTGAAATTGAAACTATCATTCAAATTATTAGCACTTTTTGAGTCCAGTTAATTATTTAGGAAGTAAACCTTGGACACTCTCTGAGTCCTCACATTATACAGAGGCGGAAAGACCTCGTAAACTTTTTAATGCACACACACATAAATTGATCATCCACTTGTCATTTCCACATCCTAGTTTACATATCCTTTAGAAAGAACAATTGCTTTTATTTGAAAGACAAAAGTAATGCATTCGATAAGCACGCCAACGACCTTCGTTGACTATCTTTGTTTGAGGTCTGTTCTACGTAATTACATACGCCCTAAAATAACTTCATATATATCGATAGACAATCATATTGTTCAGCATATCTATCATACTTGATAAGACATGTCTGGACCATTACACTGCATTGTGCAGATGGATAAAGACTTATGTCTCCTATACCCTACCCTAATGAGGACATATGAAGATAAATAAAGCGGAACATTCCTGTAAGTATCTACATTTTAACTGGGAGAATATGGTCTTTGCCAGATGTATGTAATTGGTATTTGTAATTGTTGATGTTTATAAATGACATTTATAAAACTTGCAGAACAAAGGAATGGCATTAAATAAACGAAAACACATAGACTTATGCAGGAAATTGTTTTAAATTAAGTGTAAGAAAATATTTNAAAAAAAAAAAAAAAAAAAAAAGAGAAATGGGTTTTCCTTAAAATACTTCGTTTTATATTTATTTTTTCGTATCATATTTCTTTTTATTAAAAGGTAATTTTTACATCAGTCATTGTAAAACAGCTTTCCTGTTACATCACATGGAACGTAATACTAAACATCGAAACAAAAGGCATCTTGGGAGTAAATGGCTACGCAACGGATCCTTTTGGGTCTGATACAACGGCGTTGCAAGTATATTGTGTGCCACTAGACAGTACGTGTCGTTATTTGATATCATTGTGAAATCGAACATATGTATGCTCGACATTCCACCTAAATAATATGCATTTTATTTAATTAAAATTCCCTAATGCCATGGTTTTATGGCTCAAAATTCTCCATATTTTAGTCATTGACGTTAAATACGATTGTTTGCTCCATAGAGCATTTACTAATATTATTTGCTCATTTCTTTAATAAGCGTCACCATTTATTTAACACTGAACGTATCTGTAAACAAATATTCGATTCTATTAAAAAGAAGAGAAATATTTTAGATACAAGTTTAATTTATATAATTGCAAAAGAACCATTAGTCTTCATACAAAATGAAAAGTCATAAATATAAAACAGGTTACCGTTCATTCTCCGAGATAAAGTCGATTTAGTTTTTACACAAAGGTACAACAATAGATATGGGTAATTTGGATTTGTATGTTTATCGATTAATCAATTGTATTTTTCACAAATCATGCATTCAATAGCTCCCAAAAATAAAATGCTTCGAATCATGGCCCGTCAGTTTTTCCATTTGCTTGGTGTATATAGTGGATCATTGAATATCACAAACAATCGAAACGGTCAAACACCGTCAACAACTTAATATCTTAAATGGTGGAAAATTACAAATTATTTTGCGTGTTTTTCAATTAAAACATGATTTAAGTGACTGTACAACAATAAGTTGTGTATCAAATCTGCTATAATGTTTCTTTTTTTTAACATAATTCAAATTATTGTGAAGCAAGAAAGTTTCAAGTGTCATAAAAACCATAATGCGAATGCGAAAACATAGTTTCCACTTTAACATTGAGGGGAATAGCCTGTTCGATTTTTGTATTCTAATGTTTAAAAATACACTGGAATATTTAATATTATAAACGCCAAACTCGTAACGCTTTTAGTATAGGCACTATAGAATCAATTGTCAAGTAGTCAATTAATCAATATCTTATAACGCCATATACAGACATAGCTTGCGTGAATTTACCGACATAAAATCTTCCGAAAAAGCCTTCATTTGCACGACACGAAAACATTTGCCATGATGCAAACTATTACTGTTGCCCGTTTCTAATATGATTTGGTTATTCTGATGAACATGATAATAATTTCAATAACTGAAAACATTCTGATGAACATGATAATAATTTCAATAACTGAAAACAAGAGAGTTAAGGGAAAACATATTAAAATCTAGATACAAGACAGAAATATTGACGATAGCTCGTTATTTTTACAGCATTTGTGAATATATTTTTAGCAATACTGTACACAAAAGATGGTTTATGCTTCCTCAACAGTGTGCTTTTCAGTGTTTTTCTCCTGATATTAAATACATCATCTCAAACATTGTTGGCAAGAACAAACATACGGCCTCAGAGTTTCTTAAACAATTTGACCGTGATCATTTTTTGCCATCGAGTGTTGGAACGACCTTAACACGGAACCATTTAATCCCCCCCCCGAATGTTGCTGTTTTGTTGTTGTTTTTTCTTTCTTGTTTGCATTTGCCTCTCCAATGGAGTAATCCACAGATGTATTTAATGTTTTGGGTGTTGTATGTGTAATTTTTCCAATAGGCAGCAATGTTAGTGTGCAAGTCTGAACGAACAGTGTGATCTTTGCGGCCCTGCACATATCACGTTTAACCCTATAGGTTTGCCTTGTTTGGTTAGTTGTTTGTTATTGTTTTGTTGTTTCTTCTTTGGGTGGTGTTCTTGCTGGATCTAGTGCTTACCGGCTGTTTATGACTGGCAACTGGTCAAGTGCTATCAACAAATCTCGTGCTGACAGATTGTTGTCTCTCCTGGTGATGCAACTGTTCATTTAAAGACAGTTCTAAGTACCACACATTATTCAGAAGTAGACAGATATTTGACAGACAATATACAAACACACATGTTGTGCTGTCACATTTTCCGCACGTCTTTCAACCCCTAAAAAAGTGCGTTGTTGGTTTTTGAGTGTCAAGTCTGACCACTTAATCTCAATTCCAAAAATAGTTTATTAGTTATGTTATCGATTAACCATGCATCATTTTATCGATATTAAATTTAGAATCTATAGTTATATTGCGTTTATCTAAAATGTAAAGTGTTTTATTTCCGATGATATTAATGAAACAGCATACCCAGACAACTCGAATTCATCAATACATTATGTGCAAAACAAACTGTATTAATTTACGTACCAACTCATGCATTCATTGGTTGTCTAGAATAGCACTCGGACTATCTTACGGTGGTAAAAGTAACTGCAGATTATCGATACAAACTCACAGAAACAACGTATTGAAGTTCGGAAATGATTACATGAAAGTCGATGACGAACGGAGGATATTTCCAATACAAGGTAAGGCTTTCAATACTTTCAGGAAGCAATTTCATTAATACCAATATATCACGAGAACCTCGGCTTTTGCCATGTCAAACATACATGATTCACTTAAACTGCTGCTACAAAAGGCACTAGTGTCGTATTTTTACTTCATCTTACGTAGTTTGTGTAATTTTTCACCACAGTTATACGACCAATGAAAACCATTAAAATCAAGCTTGCCTTTATTGCATCAATTTTCTCCTTTCTGCATAACCTGTTTGTTAGATTCAATGAAAAAATATTTAACCAACCAATTGGTGTGTCATTGAGTACTTACTGCGCTATGGCTGAAGTATTCTCATATTGTGGATAACGGAATACTTTTTGCTAGATTTAAATAAATGTGTTAAGCAAACAAGTTGAAGCATTTGTGATATTTTGAATATATGTGATCCTTTCTTGAAACAAAATATCCAACAAAAACTTAAAAGTTTGTCCTTCGTTTATAGATGCTGCAGTCCTAGACTTATAATCTTACTAATACCAGTGTGGCCATACCACGTGGTCCGTGACGTAATTTTGGCTAGCACGTCAAGTAGAAAATTGTCAACATTGTCTCCGCTAAGAAACTTCAAATCGACGTAAGTATCTTATTATTTACTCTTTTTTGACGCAATAAAGCGCATGCTAAGGGTAAAGTTGAGCACAATTCCCGGTTATATATATATTTGCCACCAGATGAGTAGTTTAGTCTATCATTCGAGGCAAATTCCTAGATTTTACGTTACAATGCACGCAAGCACGACAAGCACATTTTAAATCTTCCAAAATATCCGTTTTATATTCCTTTTTGCAGTGCACTCATATATGCGGACGAGAATAATTCCATATAAAATGTGTTTTGTCCGAAAAAATATCATAAAACACCATCTAATGACATTTCCAATGTACACCAACAAATTGGCTAATATGACAAGCAACGAAATTCAATGCAAGCACGATATTCGGCTAATACGACCAGTTGTTATAAATTATGTTTCTGAAGCCGTGTTATTGTCGAATTTATAAAAAATATAATTAGTGTACGTGTCGGATACATGTGATTATTATGCTTACGAATTATTACAGGTGAAATGCACTCAGAGACGCAAAGAATTATGTATGTCTTTATTGTGGCAAAGACTTCGCAACGCAAGCAGATTTGGATGCCCAACCGACCAGGGAAGAGCGCACTCGAGAGATCGAGTGTGAGATATGTGAACACAAGACAAGTGCTCGGGCTCATATGCGAGAACATGGTGAAGAAAAACACATGCCTGCAGAGTGTGCAAAGCCGCCTATAAACATATCAGCTAACTTTGTAGGCACTACGGGCAGAAACACAAATAACATGTATAACGTGTTTTGTTCTCAACTCACATGTGTTCATGAGTGAAAGTTAACGGTTTGCCGTTATTATTTTCATGCAGTGTTTATGCTTTACATTTTTGTAACTGTTGTTAGATTGTTTTCCCAGACCTTAAATACCACATGAAACATTCTGAAATACTTGGTAGTTCCGTATTACTATTACACCTCAAACTCACGTCTACATTTAAACTGATGTACAGTTAAGGGCCCGGTTGCCAGGTCTTTTAACCTTTACCTGGCTAGTAAACTAACAGTCGCTATTTTTTGATGCAGTTATTAACATAAAAACATGTTAAAATACCTTAAGCTTAAGTTTTGTATTTTAATATGTTAATAAGAAATTTAACATTTTGTTTATTTTATTTTATTCGCATTTAAAGTTAACAGGGTGTTAGTCTAAACGATTGTTAATGTTTTCAAGTCTGCTAAAATGCATTATGTGACGTATGTGCTTAATACGCGCGTCCTGTTTTGTATTAGAAATGACATTCACCTGTCTGATTTACCCGTGCTTTAATAGTTGTGATAATAGCTTTATCATCAAATCTCAGTCATAATTACAATTTGATGTTGTTCAAAAAAGTCATTTACTTGTTGCGCTTCTTGAAAAAAAATGTATTTTATTTTTTGTTAACGCTACTGTTATATTATTGCAATTGTGATGTACATGTGATTTTATGGTGCCATTAAATATTGTTTCATTTATTAAAATTAATAATAAAACGTTCGATGCGTAGTGTTCGTTTCTCAAACAAAATGAATGAAAACAAAACAAATCTGTTCAATGTATGCAAAATCCATGTAATTGATAATCACAAAGAGGGGGCAAATCTTCGTTACTCGTTAACAGCATGGAGCAAATCTCAAGAAAAAAGCAAAGGCAAATGAGCATTTGCGTTATATCAAAGTACAGGTTCAGAAATTTTAAGAGTTATAAAACAACGCTTGACTCAATGCTGGTCAAAGCTTTAATTAATTATTTGCAAGCAATTGTGATCTGATTTACAAAGGCGACAAAAACACCTAACTTTAACATTTATTTGACTGAAGTAAATATTCAGCACTTCCATTAAATTTAATCCTGGTATTAATTTAAAACACACATAATGCGCATAAATAATTATATATTTAATTTTCTGTGTTATCTCAAGTCCAGCTTCTTGATTGCAATCCCTCTAAAACAAGGAATTTTACAGAAAGGGGGTATCTGATTATATTTCTTTCATGTCGAGTCCAAGTCTATAAGTAGGTAACAAATTGCTCTCGTTTCTTCTCGCACTATCCCGCCTTTGGTGGAGATTTAGTTTGCAAAAATGTTTTTCATTGTGGACAGTGTGATGAGTTAACATAACGCATTTTGTGTTCATATTTTACTCTATTAAATAATTCATCTTCGGTTTTGATCCAAGATGACATCCACGTTGGATATTCGTGTTGCTGACGTCTCGCCTCGTCTTGATACGCTTGCTTCGCTTTCCGAGTTTGAATGTTGGTTTTGGTCTCATGATTCCTACAAAAGAAATATAAACATTGCAAGAAAACAAAACAATAAAGTTCTTATTATAGTTCAAATATGAACAATATTCCTTTTTTTTTAAATGTTTTATCTTTCTTAATTTACATCACAAACAAGATACGTTTGTCGGCATGTTTTTAATTGACCCTTTTGCGAGTGTTCCGAATATATCGGCAACGTGTTTTCTGAATATGAAAAAAACTTGGAAAAGGTGTATTTTGAGAAACGCTAGATGGCAAAAAAGTAGACGGAGTTATATTTACAAGGCGAACTCGACATCAAGGTCAATATTGGTTGGGTTATACAAAACGTTTTGCGCTTAACCACAAAAATATTGTTTTGATGCATTTTTTTTAATTGTATGTTTTCAAGAGTGTGTATGTGTCAAAATTAAACCGTCTTCTATTGCAGTCAAATTTTCATTGACACGTAAAACTGTTATAAACTTTGACGAAGAGTCTTATTTATGGTGACATTCAGTAGTCATTTATAAGTGCAGATTGTGTTCATTTGTTCTGTTTAAACATCTTAAACACGTTACTTTTTATACATTATATATGGCTGAAGACACACACACACAGGACAGGGCACAGAATCTCACGAAGACAGTTAATAGATATAAGACACGAACTATACAAAGGACATATACATTAAAATAAATTGAAGTTTATAGTTTAACAACATAGAAGTTACCAATTCTAAACTTATAACTACTAGTCGTTGTAGCCGAATATCGACTTGTCGTGCTTGCCTTCAATTTCGTTGCTTGTCGTGTTAGCCAAATTGTTGGTGTACATTAAAAATGTCATTAGATGGTGTTTTAAGATATTTTTTTCGGACAAAACACATTTTATATGGAGTTATTCATGTCCGCATATATTAGTGCACTGCAAAAAAGGAATATAAAACGGATATTTTGGAAGATTTAAAATGTGCTTGTCGTGCTTGCGTGCATTGTAACGTAAAATCTAGGAATTTGCCTCGAATGATAGACTAAACTACTCATCTGGTGTCAAATATTTACATAACCGAGAATAGTGCTCAACTTTACCCTTAGCCTGCGCTTTATTTCGTCAAAAAAGATTAAGTAATAAGATACTTACATGGATTTGAAGTTTCTTAGCGGAGGCAATGTTGACAATTTTCTACTTGACGTGCTAACCAAAATGACGTCACGGACCACGTGGTATGGCCACACTGAATACGTACCATGTAGTAAAACTACGACTTAATGTATAATGAATGGGTGATGTTTATTTCGATATTGTACATTATATTTTTTCACACTTCGCGCTGAATATGATTGTTTATCACAAGCTATACCTTGTTTTCAATGTAATACAGACATTACGTTTTTTTTTTATAATACCCATGTGTAATACAAGATTTGTAAGCGTATTCATTGAATCAATAACTAACCAATTGCATGGCTTTATACTGGTGAAATGACGTCGTCAACATGAAATGACGTCACGATAGTAAACAACTTTTAGATCAGCATTTGTTTGGTCAATTAAGATGTATTTTATTTAGTTTAAAAGCATGTGATAAAAAAGATCTGACACAAGTTGTCATATCATACCATATTTTATAAAACTCGTCCAGGAAATTCGCCAAAGGCTCGCTAACTAGCAAAATTCCTGAACTCGTTTAGTAAAATATAGTATGATATGACAATTCATTTCAGATCCTATATTTATATGTCACAGTTAGTTTGATGTGCTAAGGCTGTATCCGAGTTCAATGACAAATTATAATTAAAGCCCCACTAACACTCAAAATCAACAAATATTGCATAAAATTAACAATCAAAGTTCCTTATAGCAGTAGCCAAAATGTCAGCGCTAGATGTGGTCTGGTAACATAGATTAAACAAGATAAAAATGCTCTTTTTTATTTTTTGTGGTACACTATATTCCATTTTAATTTCCCGCAACGATATCTTTTCATACGACACACGAACAATAAATTGGTACATGAACATGTGTTATTTATATTGCACCACAAACAATTAAAAAGGTCATTTTATATTGTGAACTCTATGTTACCAGAATACATCTAGCGTTGAAATTTGGCTATTGCTATAAGGAACACTGAGTTTTTATGGGTTAACTTTATTTTATGAAATATTTTACGAAATATTCGTTCATTTTGATAGTTGATGGGGCTTTAATTATTTAATGAAGGCATTTTATATTATGATATTCGTTTTAGGCTTGATAACTATAGATAAAATGTATTGTGTTTAATAGATTGATGTCCTTTAACGTGATCGCAAATATAATATGTTAAAAAGAATGCTAACACATACGTCTTAAATATTATTTAATTTTTTATCAAAATGATATAAGTTACTTATATTAAAATGAACATAATTTCAGTTTCCGTTAACAATTGTCTTGCATAATTACATATTCTTTCTATTGTTTCAGTTTCTCGTTTCTTATTTAGTAACCCTTAACCTATCGCCAGCTGTCAATCAAACTAAAGAATCATCGAATCAGTTACCTACGGTGGCACTAAGGTGACATCACCGCTCCAAAAAAAAAAAATCGGGAAAACACAAGTTCTGTTTTCCCGACTCCAAAAAAAAAAAATAACTCAGGGAAACACAAAATAAGTCTGTTTTCACGAGTTAATTTTTTTTTCGACTCATATTGATCAGCCAATGAAAACGTCCCTAGTACTAATTTGAGGGAACAAGATAGTATATTGTTCCCTCAATATAATCCGCATCATTGATTGGCCGATTATCTTGTGCGCACAATATAGCGATTGTGTTTTCCCGTCTCCAAAAAAAACAAAAAGACAGGAAAACAGAACTTGTGTTTTCCGCTGCAAAAAAAAGAAGAAGAAGGGAAAACAGAACTTGTGTTTTCCGCTCCAAAAACAAATTGGAGCGGTGATGTCACCTTAGTGCCACCGTAGATACCGTCTATTACTGCAATATTGTCCAAGAAACAAAGAGTGTCTCAGTGACGGAATATGCAATTGACGCAAGGAAAATGAACCAATTATATATATTAACCGATATTTAGCAAACACATATATTAAATTAAATAAATAATTGAAAATAAACTTATTTTGATTTAGTTTATTGTTTAAATGTTGTGCACTAGCTTCGCCTGAAAGAAAGTGTAAAAGACGTGCATGATGTGTGCATCCGTGAGAAACCCGGTATTATGGCGAATATTTCGGGAGTCGTCAAATAAACATGTAATTTTATTTAAAAATAAATATATCTTTATTAAGAACATTTCTACATCCCAATTACCAAAACACTTGCAATCACAAATTAAATTGCTTGTTTCTGGAGAAAAATATTAGTAGTCAGGTCTATCGCTTAAAGATTGTTTTGTTAATTTATGAAAAAAAATAGTTATTTCAAAGTAACTTGTCGAGTGTATGACGAGTAGAAGTACAATTGTTCATAAAAATGATGGAACGTGTAATATTCACCACACAAGGACATAAACAAAGCAAGCGTTTACAAACAGTTTGACTTTTAGATCAGTGTTTATATGGTAAACGGTTTAAAAAAAAATCAAAAACGTTTGTCATTCAGGGGTAAAATAAAATAAACACCTTTATATAATACAATTGTCTGTTGAAATGGTTTATTCAAAATTGGACCTTTTTTCTCTTACAGGGACTTTTAACTTAAATTCATTCAAGTAAGGACTGAACAGAACTTTATTTATCATAGTTTTATTATCAATACCCGAAACTCTGCAAGTTCCCCTATTATGTTTCTAAAATTTTCGACTTATCTTGATATTCTCAGCTTTATCAAATCTGCCTTGCACTTGAGAAACAAGACAATGAAGTCGGAGAAAATATTGGCGAAGAAAATAGCCCTGTATGCCTAATTTAAAAACGATGAAAATCTTCAGATATGTGTTTTTATATACACTCGCATTATTACGCGAAAATAATCCATTCATGTTCATTTCAGCATTACGTAAAATCTCAAGCATAACCATGGAAACGGTCAGATGAAATGAAGGTAAGAGAGAAATCAGCGCTATAGTTTCACGGAATGATTATCCAGTGTAAATTTTAGTGCATGCGTTACTCTCAAATGCAATTGATATCTAGCAAGAGGTTATTGACTTGTTTGACTATTATCGGATTTGATATTTGTCAACCAACACGATTCATAAATTCAAAATGTCTCATTGAGAAGTGTGTATATTTGTTTCTATTATATTCAATTTTATTTGAATTTCTCACAATTTGAAATCAGAAGATTTGGTAAAATAGCTTCATAACTTGATCTAACCGGTTAAAACCCTAAGGCTTTAATCATTGTTATAGTGTCTAGTTTGTTGTATTTTCTTGATTGTATAATGTATAATATCACTGCTTTAAAACATAACAAATACTCTTCATTTGACAGGTTTTATGTTTTGACCGGGTGTCTATGTCATAGAAAAGTATAGTTGAATGTGTAACACTATGTCATTAGCAACATTTTTGTATTTGGCTTCATAACTGCATAATACCTATACTACCGTGTAAATGATATACGGATTGTTCGGTAAGCGTTGTTTCTGGTACAAGCGTTTCTCACCTCTTCAATCTGGGTTTAATTCCCACTCCCGGCTCATTTGAGTTTGGTTGATGGTTCTCTAACCGAAGTGATGGAGTTCCTGGAACTCATGTTTTTTCCCCACACACAATTGCATTTCTTTCGGTAAAAACCGCGAAGCTATCATGAAAACATAGTGACAATTTTGTTGAGTCTAGTTCGTTATGTAGGTAGGTAATCTGGGACACTCTGATTCCTCACATTATGCAGCGTAGGTAGGCGGAAGGACCTCAAACACTGTGAAATAAACATACGCATAAATTATAAATCCACTTGTCATGTCCAAATCAAAATTTACATATTCTTTTAGAAAGAACAATTGCTTTTATGCGAAAGACAAAAGTAATGCATTCGATAACCACGCCAATGACCTTCGTTGAATATCTTAGAGGTCGGTTCTACGTTATTACTTACGACCTAAAATAACTTCATATATATCGAAAGACAGTCATATTGTTCAGCATATTTATCATACTTAATAAGACATGTCTGAACAATTACAGTGCATTGTGCAGATGGATAAAAACTTATGCCTCTTGTACCATACACTTATGAGGACATAAGAAGATAAATTGAGCGGAAGATTCCTGTCATTATCTACATTTCTACTGGGAGGAACAGGTTTTGACCCAATGTCTGTCATTGCTACTTGTCATTATTGATGTTTATTGATTACATTAATTAAACTTGCAGAAACAGTTTAGTTATGGCATAACAATGAATTGCATCTGAACAATTATGAAAACATTTCATAACTTAAAAATCTTATAATGCACAATATCTATTTTAGTGCGTCTTACAGAATTACTGTTGTGATGTTCTATGTTTTATCTATATATTCATTAAAGTTCAAAATGTATCAAGTGATCTTTTGAAATCATCTCTTTTCGCAGCTCATGCAATTCTTTGTCATTAGCAATTTTTTGCTCTAGCAGAACAATTTCCAGCAACAGACGTTTTTTTCCAGACTGTACAGGTCTTCTTCCACAGCTTCCCTTGCTCTCTTTGATACTGAAATGTAATTAATGCATTAAAAATCATTAGTAATTAAAGTAAATTCCTATGTTTTTTGTTTAAAACATTAACCATTCAATTTAGCATACATAAAGCATAGTTTGTATTGCAAAGGATAATAAAATTATGTTGGTGTGTATCTAGTGAACTAGACTATTCTGAAAAAAATGCAAGCTGAGTCATGAATATTAGACCAAACAAGAGATGTGTTTGTCAGAAACACAATACCCCCTACTGCGCTGATTTGATTTTTTTTTACCTTTGACCTAGTGACATAGTTTTTTAGCTCATATGACTCAGTTTTAATTATTGCCAAGATTTCATTGGGTCAAATGTTCTGACCAAGTTTAATAAAGATTGGATAATAAATGTGAATTTTATAGTTTTATTTTCGAACTCAGCCCAGATATCATTAGCACAAATATTCTGACAAAGTTTCATGAGCATTGGACGAAAAATGTGACTTCAAGAGTGTTAACAAGGTTTTACTATAGCCATATAAGGAAAACTGCTCGCCCCCTGGCGGACATGTTTTTCAACAGACCAGAACCATTTTCGAACTCATGCAAGATGTCTTTAGGACACACGTTCTGACTAACTTTCATGCAGATTGGACAATTAATGTGACTTCTAGTGTGTTAAGAAGGTACATGCTGACGACGGACGACGCTTCACGGACAAAAGGCGATCACAATAGCTCAATATGAGCACGTTGTGCTAAGGGGAGCTAAAAACTAAACAAACGCACACTATATAATTATATTACTTATCAGGTACATTAAATTTAAGAAAAATAGATAAAAAATATCTAATTTACTTTTGTTCTTTTCCTTCATTTTAGAGCTGCTCACATCAGTAGACAATGGTGCCGCCTTTGACTGGACAACAGAAGATGTCGATGTCGGGGGATCTGGATTACAATTTCGTTGTTGTGTTATTTCAAATTTTGAATGCTAAAATTAATATGTATACTTTGTAAGTACTGGTACTACTGATTCTTTTAACCTTTCCCAGGAAACTTGATTATGTTCTCGTTGTATTCATGTATTTCTGTGTCAAGTACATGTACTGGTTCTACCCAGGAACGTGAATTTATTATGTTGTAAATATGTTGTTAAATTAATATGTATACTTTGTAACTACTGGTACTACTGGTTTTACTAACCCTACCCAGGAAAATTACTTAATTTATTGTTATATTCAATTAATATGCATTCATAATTAGTACTGGTTCTACCCAGGGTTTTTTGTCTGAAACCATTAAAATTATTACACACATCAGTGTAATAATATTACAGACACCCACTTGTTGTTATCAGTGTTGCCTTTAGCTAAGCGAAAAGACATTTCAAACTTTAAAGTTTTTGTTTTATTAATTGAATACCTGATACAGTCCTTGCAGCTTGATTCGAAATGGAACTTTTCATCTGGACTGAAATGAAAAATTATATAATTGGTGATTACCCGGTATGTTTTTTTGCTACTTCTGCATGGTTATAGACTTAAACGGAATGTATAACATAAATTGGAATGCACAAACTGGCATATATTTGAACGCATTAACATCAAAACTTTATAAATGCATACATATCAGGTGATGTGATTTTAATATTTCTGTTTTGTATCCATGGTATTCTGTAATAATAATAAATTAAGATGTATTAAGAAAAGATATATTCACATCCTCATTCCTAAGAAAATGTGATATGATTATGATTACTAGAAAATTGCAAAATCTTTATCAATACGTTTTAATTTGTACCTGAATATTCACCCACTGGAATGACATAGACATTTTCAGTGTTTTCATATGTCTTCAATGATGGCACCACTGATGATGATTCCCCTTTAATACAAATTTGATTAAATAAATAAATATTTAATTGCATAAACAAATGTATATTATGTTGGTAGAAATACAGAATGTAGTGTAAATATCAATAGCTATCTAGCTTTGTACATGTATTTATCCCATCATAATGCGAGCATCAACCAAACTCACATTTTTTTGTTAAACTTCATTTAATGTTTCACAGTTGTTTTCATCAATTCTCATGTGTTTCATTTTGAATGAAATACAGAAACATGTGAACATGATTATAAAACAAAAATATTCTGTACTTTGCAAATAATAACATGATTATATTCAGTGCTGGATTAGCACCGTGGAAGCCAATAGGCAGTACAACTTTGGGGCCCTTGCCCTAGGCCCCTAGTCCGCCTAGTGTCTATTAGAAGCCAGTGTCAAGTCGATTTCACTCGTTTAAATTAACCTTCCAGTTCCAAGGCTGGCAAGTCATATAATGTGACAATGTCCTTTTATAGGTATAAATGTCATTATTATACTGTTATTCCAATACCATATTATAATTACTAGATTATGAGTTTAAGAAAACATTCACTGTAGTCTGTATATTTACATATTTAACTATTTATCAAGGTCTCATGGGGCCCTTTAAAGTCGCGGGCCCATAGGCAGTTGCCTGCTCTGCCTTATGACTGATTAAATGACATATAAATGTGTTGATTTCTTATAAAATTATTAAAAAAAATACGATTCAAAACACCCAATCAAAAATTAGAGTGCAATACTATACATGTTGTCTATGAATAAGCATACGACCAAGACATATTGGCCTTCTGGACCTCCAGAAAGAACACGACTGACATAACAATAATATGTGGACATACCTGAAGTATCGAGACCTCCAATAATCCCATCTAATTGGGGCCTGTCTATTAAAAAATTGAAGAATTAACTCTTCAGAGGCTTTTAAAGGCTTGGCAGGCCCACCTCCTGTTTTCTGGGAGCTTTTGAAATTGTCCCGTACTGAAACCGTAAAGAAAAATAATTGATGGTGCTATATTATAAGACAATAACATTTCATGTTCATTATTTAAAAACAAGAGATGTGTTTGTCAGAAACACAATGCCCCCTACTGCACCGCTTTGAAATAAAATTTCTATTTATCATTTGGTAGGTATAGAAATTATCTCCCTTTAAAGCTTATTACTTCCCTTGGATTGTGTTTTTTGACCTTTGACCTTGAAGGATGACCTTGACCTTTCAGTACTCAAAATGTGCAGCTCCATGAGATACACATGCAAGCCAAATATCAAGTTGCTATCATCAATATTGCAAAAGTTATGACCAAACTTTAACCTAGGTTAAAGTTTTGGGACAGACACACACAATGACAGACACTGACAGACAGGCCAAAAACAATATACCCCTTCTTCTTTGAAGAAGGGGGTATGCTAAAAGAATGAAAAGTTCTAACCTTTTTTCAGTTATTGAACCAACAATTGTTGGTGATTATATGAAAAATTATGCCACATACCACAAAATACCACAAAATCCACAATTCAATATACCAGACATACTGCTATTTTATCATAAAACACAAAACACCATAGTTCTGTATGGTTTCCAGTATTTTCAATGTGCTTCATGCGTTCACCAAGACACTTCCTTGTTGAAAATGCTTANACTTTCGCAAATCTGCAAGTAGATCTATAGATTTCCAAGTTTCAGCTCTCATCGCCTTGCCGTTTGAGCCTTTCAGCTGGCCGTAAAGCTCATCGTAGTGATTAATAATTTTTTCGAACAGGCAGAGCCTTTCATTTTCGGAAAAAATGATCCGACCTAGGCATTGTCGCAGACGAAAAGAAATTGACACTATCTCCCGTAAAAATGTTAAAATCAATCTCCTTTTGAAGAACGATGCTTACATCTTTAAAAAAACAGTACATATTTGAGTCGATACGGCAAGTTGAGTCGGTCTAAACTGAGATGAGTTTTGAGTTCGTTCGTGAGCTCCCCATCGATCTCAATTCTCATGTGAGTGCAGACTCAAATCTCAACTTCTGAGTTGAGTTTAAAAGCTGAGAACGTTCGTGATACTAGGCCAATGTCTGTTATTGCTATTTTTAATCATTGATGTTTAAGAAATAATATTTTTCTATCATGGTTTGTTGTCGATTAACCCACAGTAAGGAGTATAGATGCGTAGGAATTAAATCACGAGTGCGAAGCACGAGTGATTTGATAACACGCATCTATACTCCTTACTGTGGGTTATTCGACAACAAACCATCGTAGAAAATTATTATTTTGATTCAAACACGATTCTGATTGATTTGGTTCAAGCTTTTTGACGTGAACTATATTTTTCAATACTCCGCCCTTCTTAGTACAAAGTTCACTATTTAGTGACGTCATTGAATTGTACAAACATATGACGTCATTTTCATTTATAAATATTTTGCAAATGACGTCACTTTCATCGAGGACAAAAATCGAAGAAACTAAATGACGTCACGTTTATTGATGCTTCTGAAAAGCTAACATGCTATTAATGTTTTCTTAATAACGTTTCCTAAAAAATAACATTCTATTTAGGCGTGGTTATGCCACTTTTCACCAAATATACAATCTGTTGTTTCATTACATTTATTTACATGCTCTATTTATTACATTTCTTTTAGAGCGGATTTTAGCACTTGCATTTTACTGCAATATTTTCTTTATTTATTCGGAACTACTTTCGAAACATTAAGCTCCGCCCATCATTATTGCAGAATAACCCACACTTGATTTCCTTCTTTGTCTATAGAAAACAAGTCGCGTGTAGTGTTAGAATTATTGATAACATTTATTTAACTTGCAGAAACAATTAAGTAATGGCAAAACAGCTTAATGAATATATTAATAGTTTTATTTGATTCTAACTTTAAACATTAAAAATGACCGAAACAAAATAAACTTATGCAGGCAATTGTTGTTATTACATGCTAGAAAATAAATATCAAAACAACATGAAATATGTTGTGTTTTTTTTTTCCTTAAAATACTTCGTATTATATTTCTTTATATTAAAACGTAGTTTTTTACATCAGTCATTGTAAAACATGTTATCAACTTTTCTGTTACATCACATGGAACGTCATACTAAACATCGAAACGAACGAACCTTGAGAGAAAATGTCAACGCTACGGATCCCTTGGGTCTGATACAACGACGTTACAGTGATATTAATGGCCACTAGTTGTAGTATTGTAAATTCAAACATATTTATGCTCGACATTCCATCTAAATTACGTGCATTGTATTTAATTACAATTCCCTGATGCAATGAATTATGGCTCGAGGTTCTCCATATTTTATAATAGTATGTGCATATTTGTTTATAAGCGTCATCATTTATTTAGCACTGAACGTAGCTGTAAAAAATCATCCGATTCTATTAAATAGAAGAGAATTATTTTAAATGAAAAATAAATTGATATAATTGAAAGAGAACCATTAGTTTCCATACAAAATTAAAGTCATCAATATAGAAACAGGTTACCGTTCATACTCCGAAATAAAGTCGCACTTTTTTTACATAAAGGTACAATTATATATATGTGTAATGTGGATTTTATGTTTATCAATGATTTGCTTTCACAAATCATGCATTTAATATCTCGCAAAAATAAAATGCTTCGAATCATGGCCCGTCAGTTTTTCCATTTACTTGGTGTATAAAGTGGATTATCTAATATCAGAGGCAATCGAAACGGAAAAACACCGTCAACAACATAATATCTTTGATGGTGGAAAATGACTATTTGTATTTCGTATATTTCAATTAAAATATGATTTAAGATGACTGTACAATACTATTTTTTTCATATCTCACCAGCTGTTTTGTTTTCTTTTTTTTAACATATTTCTTATTTGTGCTTAAACGTAGCTTTCTCCTTGACATTAAGGGAAATAGGCTTTGGCTGATTTGGTTAGTTCTTTGTTGTCTTTGTTTTGTGTGTGTGTTTTTTTTTTCGGGTGGTGTTCTTGCTGGGTCTAGTGCTTATCGACTGTTCCTGACTGGCAATTGGTCAAGTGCTATAAACAAATCTCGTGTTGATAGATTGGGTATCTCCTGCTGATGCAACTGTTCATTTAAAGACGGTTCAAGGTACCAAGCACTATTCAGAAGCAGACAGATATTTGGCAGACAATATTAAAGGGACCTTTTCACAGATTTTGGCATGTTTTGAAGTTTGTCATTTAATTCTTTAAATTGATAAATGTAAACATTGGAAATAAAGAGTTCCAGTATAAAACAAAAATAAATGAGAATAAAGAAAAAAAGAATTCCACCCCTTGGCTCGAACGACTGACCCTTGGAGTAAATGTCTAGCGCTTAGACCACTCGGCCATCCGTACTGACATGTAACTTAATGAATTTTATTCCTAATATAAGCAATCCTCGCAATGTCACTCAATATGTACAACGTTAACAACATAACTTTTCAAATTGTACAATCGTTTCGCGTTGCAACTCTTTATAATTTTCAGGTTTTTAAAAAGCCAAAAGATGCATAAAATGTATATTTTAGAGCATGGTCAAATTTCAGTATTAACGTGTCCAAGCAAAAAAAAACTACAACGAAAATTTGAAAATCTGAAACACTTTTTTTTAATTTTGCCAATTTATCAAAACGTGTAAATGTCCCTTAAAAGCTGTTATGCAAACAAACATGTCGTGGTGTCACATTTTCCGCGCGTCGTTCAACCTCCAAAAATGGCGTTGCTGGCTTTTATGGGTTAAGTCTGACCACTCAGCCTCAATTCCAAAAATTAATTCATTAGAAATGTAATCGATTAATTATAAATATTGTTAACTTTGAGCATATTTAGCCCTCATTTTATCGATAGCAAATGTAGAATGTGTAGTTATATTGCGTTTATCTTAATTGTAAAGTGCTTTTTATGCAATAATATACATAAAATAGCATACACAGACAACTCAAATGTATCAATACATTATGGGCAAAACAAACTGTATTAATTTACTTACCAACTCAAGGATTCATTCATTGGTTGTCTAGAATAGCACTCTGAACATCTTACGGTGATAAAAGTAACTGCTGATTATCGAAATAAAATCCCATGCACAACGTATTGAAGTTCGGAAATGATTGCATGAAAGCAGATCACGTACGGGGGATATTTCCAATACAAGGTAAAACGTTCAATACTTTCAGGAAGCAATTCCATAAATATTAATAACTCACGAGAACCCCGGCTTTTCCAATTCTTAACATCTATGATTAAATAAAATGGCTGCTACAAGAGACTTAAATTACTTCAGCTGAAGAATAATAAATCAACACAGTTATCCGACCATCGAAAACCATTACAATCAATCATGCAGTATTACATCAGCTTTCACCTTCCTAACCTGATTGTTAAATTCAATGAAATAATATTGAAACAACCAGTTGGTGTTCCAATGGGTACACAAATTAGGCACCGTTTATAGCTGAAATATTCTTATCTATAATTGCAGTCTGAAAACTGTTCACGTTCATCCTTTCATAAGTTGAAATGCAATTTGGTAAATTCAAGAATTTTTGTGAGAATGAAATTTGTGAGCCTAAGAGCCAGGATGCAAAATGAAAATGAATATTTTGAAAATTGGAGAACTGACACTTTGTTAGTAGCGATATTAAGAATTATGTCTTTTGTGATAATCCCGTTAGACATGTATGCCGAACATGTATTGATCAACACGTTACCTTTAAGAAAATGACATATAAATATCTGTAGCTGAAAGTCATGCGTGCCCTAAGTACACAAGTTTTGGACTAGTTCCGAAGGACGACACGTAGATGAAGGAACCAAAGTTGGGATCGCTGGATTGTGAAACCACTCCACGGAGCCGCCAAGTCAGGAATATTGTAAAAAAAACTGTATTGTTTACAATTTTAGACACCGTCTGAATCTGTTTAAAAAATATAATATATGCCATATTAACAAAAAATAATAGTGAACAGTTAAGCCACATACAATACCGCTGTTATTGTTTGTAAAGTTTGTTTTAAACTAAATATTTTTTTAAGATGCAGTTAGTGATCAAAGTACAACACGAAACAATATGATTGAATTTAACTTTGTGTCATTAGACATTATTTGTTCGACCACAATAAAATAATAACTTACGCATACATGACTAACAGTTACGATATGTTCGGCATGTAATGTTTTTACTTAGCTCTGGCAAATGCTGCTAAGGATTTAAAGCATTGTTCACCGTTTTTTGAAAAATGCAAAACGAACATAAATTGGTTTATAGGTATTTTTATAGGTATTGACCATCTATAAATGCCGATGGGTCTTTTGCTGCAAAAATGACAAACGCATTCTTCATATGATAATTTATTTATCTTCCGAACCCTGACGAAGTCAATATTTGTTGTCTCTTTGTCTCTTTTTTACTCAGTTGATTTATATTAAAGTTTTTGGGGTTAAACATCTTTATAGCTTCTTTACTGTTTACATAACATAAAGTATATGTTACATACTTCTAGAGAATTGCGAACAATAGTATTGTTATTGTCCTATAATTTATTTTGAAAAGCATAAGATTGTTTTAAATTCAGAACGTTCATAAAAATAAGGCATTTGTAAAAATGTTGTGCCCTAGATTTCTGTGAAAGAAAATGTAAATGACAGGCATGGTGTTTGCATGGAATGATCCAATAAACACGTACTCAAATTTTAAAATATATATATTAAGAACAAGTCTACATTCCAAATAGAAAAAAAACTTGCAATTATAAATAAATGTTTAAAATCATACAGACAAAAATATTAGTGGAGAGGTACTATCTTGATAACTGTTTTGTTTATTAATGATTAAATGATTGTTTTCCAATTTGAATACAAGATATTTAATAGTCAGCCCTCAAAGTGACCGTCAAAGTTCAGCTCTTCATGAAATGCATGGAACTGGAAATATTTACCACACTTTAACATAAAGCAAGTGATAATCAACAGTTCGCCTTCGAGGACAATCAACAGTTCGCCTTCGAGGACAGGGTTTATATTGTACACACTGTCCACAAAATCATAAACCATCTTCTCTCATGGGGTTAAATGAAACTAACACATATACAATGCAAATGTATGGTGTGATAGTTTGTTCGATATTTGATCATGTTCACCTTCATTGGGACTTTTGTAATTCCATTTTTAATTTCCTTCGTAAACATAATACACTTTGCATATAACATAATATGTCAAAATATACACACAATTAGTACGTTTGTTTCACAATGATTTTCTATATTATGGTACATAGCATTTTTGAAAAATATAGTTGGTGTGAATAATGCATGTGTATTTTGCATATTACATATTATAAGAAATACATAAATTGAGCAAAATATTTCACAAAGTTTTTTATATTACTTGTGATACATAGCATCTAGGAAGACAATGGTTGGTGTGACATGAATATGTTTTGAATCAGTTTCATACATGATTTAAAAGTTATCCAATATGGTGTAGCATCACACAGGTCAATAAAGATTATAATACAAATATACAGAAAAGATAGAAAAAAAGGGGTGTTTGATCGCTTTAAGGTAGGTGTACTTATGTTAGAGAGTATATGTAAAGATGTTCTAAGGGTAGGTGCATTAATTGAGCATAAAATGCGCCCATCGAGTATGAAATATATGTAGTTTAGTTTGTGTTGTTGCGATTAACTCCTCGAGTCAAATTCTAGTATTAAAAAATGATACTAAAGCTTCTAAAAGTGGTGTTGTTTTCTCCTGTTTGCATTTACAGATAAAATATTTAGCCAATAATATTATGAAGTAAATGACATGTGAATTGTTGACATCAGCTATGGTCAAATTACAAAATGATATAGTTGCAAAATTTAGCTCCAAGTTTTCTAACCTTTCTAACTTTACGTAAATAAAGTTTTTTATATCCATCCAAAACTTTTAATAGGATGACAATCCCAAAATACGTGAATATCCGTTTCTGTGTGCATATAACAAAAATCACATAATGTTGATGGAACGAGTTGCATTTATGGAGGAAAGTATTGTTTGGTAAAATGTGCATGAGGTATTTATATTGGAAGTTTCTGAGTTTGGTGTCAATAGTTAATTTGATCGGTTGGCTGAAGATGGTTCTTTGGTCAATGGTTTGATTATTCAGCGTTACTTTCCATTTATCAAATTGTTTGAACACTTCTGGTTTGTGTTTTAGTATAAGTGATTTATAAACCATTTTGCAAGCTTTTGTATGTTCTGTTATTTGGTTAAGCATGTATTGCGGTGTGGTACAAATAATATCGTTTTCTTTTAGTTTATTATTCCATTCAACAGGTATTCTTTTGACAATTTAATGGTATTTTATAAAGTCTTCTTTATCTATTTTATGAAGGTTTATTATATATTGAAAACTGTAAAATGCTCTTTTCCTGAAATCATATATATGTTCAATAAATTGAATACCTCTGTCGAACCATGTTTTTATAAAGAAAAAATTATTTTCGTTTTTTTATAAATGAATTATTCCAGATAAGTTGTTTCTGTATAGGTAGTTCATCTTTATTCAAAGAAATACTGAGCCATCCACACAGAATGTTTTTGAAGAACTCGGATTTTATGTTAGGGTCTTTAACTTCTTGTTCATGATAATTTGATTTTAAAATCAAAAGTCCGCGATAATTGCTTAGGTGTATATTCTAATCAGTTTTGAATCTGGTTGAAATATAAATCTTTTAATCCAACTGGCCTTGAGGGGTTTGTAAAAATAGGTCAATATCTAAGATGTTTAAATCACCTTCGGCATAATCGTGTGTGATTCGCTTTCTGGCAATTTTATCTGGTTTTTCGTCCCACAGAAATTTGTAACATAGCGATTTTATATTTGAGATTATGTCTTGAGATGGATTTGGTAAAACTGTTAATGGATGTTCAAGCTTGGGAATGGCAAAAGTTTTTAAAACTGTTATTTTTCCCATTAAAGATAGCGTCCACCGCTTCCATTTATTTAAACAAGTTGCAAAAGCATGATTTTTTCCCGGAATATTTAATGACATTATTTCTACGGGTTCGTTGCTAAATTCTATCCCTAAGTTTGAGGCATGGTTGGAGCTCCAGATGATTTTATTATTATTATTTGTAACGCGTGATTTTGCATCTTTCTAAAATAACATAACCCACTGTAAGATGTGTTCACTGAATCCGAAATGGCGGAGGCATTTAAACATTAATCCATGATCAAGACTGTCGAGGCTTAATTAAAATCTGAAAAAAATATGAGGCCGTTTTCGTTACTTTCATCCATTAGTTCAATAATTTCTTGCAAAAGTCTTACGTTTTCGCCAATATATCTTCCTTTGATAAATTCTGTTTGATTGATACTGATAATATTATTTAAATGAGGTTTTATGCGATTGGAAATGGATTTTGTAGCTATTTTGTAATCAACGTTAAGAAGCGAGATAGGCCTCCAGTTATCGATCAAAAGGGTGTCTTTTCCGGTCTTAGGTAGTAAAGTGATTATGCTTTGTTTTTGCAATTTTAATATGTCGTTTTGATCTTGTATTACGGTATTATTATTAATTTTTAGTTATTGTATAGTTTTAGCTTCTGATGGTTTTTTCTTTCGAGATTTGCAAAATATTTAGTTTTTTTTTCGAAGCCTTCAATCCATTGTGCATTAGCATCAGTATTCCGTTTATATTATGTTCAATTAGATCATTTAATTCGTTTTTCCAGTCGTTCAGTTGTTTGCATTGTTTTAAATCATTACTATTTACTGTTAATTGTTGTTCTAATTCTGAAATTCTTGATTTAAGTTTTCCTTCCTGCTCCTTTTTCTTTCTATTTATTTTACTGGCGTATTCAATAGTTTCGTCTCGGATGCTCCCTTTAATTATTTCCCATAATGTATTTGGATTAGCTTCGCGATTAATATGTGCAATTTCCAATAAAGACATGCGGATACATCTTTGATATTCTTGTTAAAGTAAATAAGAGGTGTTCATTTTAAAATACCCTGGACCTCTGCAATGAGAATGTATGTCGAATTGAATTGATATTATAGAGTGGTCCGATTTAAACCCTGGGGAATGTTGCATTCTGCGAGACAATTTACAATGTCCTGAGATATAAGGAAATAATCTAATCGACAAAATATAGGTGGTTGGGTGTTTGAATGCCATGTGAATACTTTTTTATGTGGATTATTTAAACGCCATATATTACATAGATCATTGTTTTCTATTATTTCGTTTGTTTTTGCGTTACATTTTTTATTTGTATCTGATCGACAATTCAATCAATATTTTTCTATTCGATAATCTTAAGTAAGAAATACTAAGAAGTGCAGTTTGAACAAACTACAATAAAGTTCTTGTCGTCGTAAAATTGAAAAATAGTGTATTTGCAGTAACCATAATTTTAGGACTACTTGTTGTTTAAGATGGTTGTATATGCGTGTATGCGTGCTCCCGCGCATGCTTGTATGTGTGTGTCATTATGCATGTGTGCATAACTTTATTTCATTAATAAAAAATCCCATACATTGCGGCAACATAGTGCAGGCTAGATTGCCGCTACGGTTACCAAGCAAAACAAGAAAATAATTATAAACTGTTTAGTATGTATTCATTGGGACTTGGGTACATCGAACTAACATTGACCTACCAACATTAATTAAGTTTTATAATACGCATCCCATTTAGCTCTGATTGTGGCCTAATGGGAGCACATATTCTTGTTCACAAAGTATTCTTAAAATTGCATACCTGTCCCGAAGTTTATGTATACTTAATTTCTTACACATAACGCTCAAATAACAAGTAAAACTACGAAATCCGGATAGGCCATGTTGATTGTCGTGTGTCGACCTTCGAGGTCGACGCACGATATTCAAGCGACATTCAATATGACACTCGACATTTGAAGTCGACATGCGACAATCATTGCGAAATTCGAGATTTGAGTGTCGCATATCGCGCTGGGGTTTAGAAAAAAAATAATGCAGAAAATCTTGACTGTCGACTGAATTGTCGACTGTCATATTGAGTGTCGCTTGAATGTCGCTAAAATGTCGCTTGAATGTCGTGTGTCGACCTTCGAGCGCGACAATCG